>BBSZ01005458.1:1101-11628 GCA_000981365.1 Subanguina moxae | reverse complement strand
AACCCCCCCCCCCCCCCCCCCCCCCCAATTCAAAATCGTGTTTTTGGCATTGTGTTTTAAACCTATTCTTTCCAGACAAGTCCTAGGCGAGTTACCACTTAAATTGTAGATTATTGTTTCAGCTATAATTTGGGTCGTAAATTGCCTGAGAGTCGTCTGCAAAATGTGGGTCAAAAACACAATGTCGAAAACACGATTTTGAATTGGGGGGGGGGGCTCTATTAGAGAGAATATGGTATTAAAACAAGTATTTTTAGATCATGAAATCGGAAGAGTATAAAACTTTTTTGACGGTTTTGGGAAGACTCAAATCGGCAGAATCTTTGTACACTGATGTGGGGGAGTACTCCACCCTAAAGTGAGTTCCATTTATTTTACTAGTTGACTTGTTTAATATACCCAATGAAGGCAAAATAATGAAGTGTCAGTGCAGAGCACCCCCCCCCCCGTAAAAAATTTTCAAAATGTCTTTCAACCATTTTTAGCAATTCTTATGCACTAAAGACAATATAAAATCCACACTATCCCTCTCAGAAAGTGGATTTTTATAAATCGTAAATGTCTTGATTTTTTTTTTGCCTTGGTCCCCCAGGTAAACACCTCAAATAGTATCTTTTTAGACTAATACCGCGTGCTTTATCGTTTTGTTTCATTGTAATAGATCAAATAAAGCGTTTAGTGGTTCGCACCTAACTTGCGTTGGCCTACCCTAAGTCTAGTTGCATGCAAAAGGCTAGTACTTAGGGTCTGAAAACTCCCTAAAACACAGTCTACCTTGCGCGACCAACGCTAAAAATTGTAAAAAAACTTCTTTTAGTGTTTAGGATATAGGAATTACCCAAAAATGGTTAAAAAACGGTCTTGAGAAAAAAATTAGGGGAATAGGGATGTTCTTTGCAAGTAGTGCCGAAACAATCGATAGATCAACTGATATTGGCAGTATTTATTTGCAGAAACCTGTTGATCCCAGACGAAACTCAGGCGATTCTGGGCGAGAACAGCAACTGGTATGTGTTATTGCCGGACCATCAAGGCAACCTGCACTCCCTGGTCAGTGGTCCTTCCGTCTCCAGTGAGGAGAGAAGTCCCAACGTGTTCTCAGAGCGCCGCATCCAGCCCATTTTCAAGCAGATTGTCGCACTAGTCGAGTTCTGTCATCGAATCGGCATTTACTTCCGCGACTTTCGCCTGCGCAAATTCGTCTTCACCGACAAAGAAAGGTTGGTTTTACTTAAATCAGCAATGAAATATTTTTGAACAAAAGCACCCTTCTTTGCAAGAAATTTTCTGAGGTTCCTCAGTAATCATGGTGCCTATTCTACCAAATTTTGTAACGCATCTACAACTTTTACTTTTGAAAGGGAATTTCATAATAACCACTGCGGGAGGCATCACCCAAGACACATCATTCATTGCCAAAATACGCCAACACACATTTCGAAATTTGTTTTTATGCTCTGGCAGAAGTGGGTGTATAGCAGGAAGGGAGGGAGGCAATACATCAGACATACACACGAACCTGTGCACACACTTCTAAGAAGGCGTGCAGCAGCTGGTGGTAGTTGTTGCTGTGTTTCCCCGTGTTCCTTTCCCCTTTCCCAGTAAGAGCAGTATAGTCTCGAAGAACAGAGAAGTCCTTGCCTTTACTCATGTGAGCTATTGGGGGGAGGGTGTTAAGACAGAGAGAAACAAAGCAAGCTTTTGATAACACCACCAGCAAATTATTTCTCTCTTTGTAGGCAGGGATAATTTTTTTGATAGACAACTGAAAAATTTTATGTGCAAAAAGTATATTTTTCATAAGTCAAAATCAACAGGAAATGTCAGACAATAATTCATGGTTGATGTCATTCAACGTGTAGAAGCTGCTCCTTCTTAAAGAAAAAAAAAGATTTCGTAAAAATGACGCAAACTAAAAAAGTTATGGCTAAAATTCTTTTGAGCGTTTATAAAAGACCACCCTGTACCAGGCCTGTGCTGGCCTCCGGAGGATTCCTCCGGAGGGGAGGATTTTTTCCTCCCCTCCACCTCCGCCCCGGAGGACGGAGGTGGAGGCGGAGGAAAAAATATTTGAGGCCGGAGGAGGAGGCGGAGGAAAAAAAAATTTGAAGTCAGAGACTGGTCCAGGCTGGTCCAGATTCCTACCTCCTGCGGAGGATTCCTCCGGAGGGGAGGATTTTTTCCCCGGAGGCCGGAGGTGGAGGCGGAGGATAATTTTTTTCAAAATACAGGCCTGCCCTGTACTTTCCAGAAGTGGTTCACCTTAGTCCCTAAAGGTAAAAATTCGATTTTCAGAACTGAAATCCGGTTGAACAACGTGTTGGATGTTTGGGTGGCTCCCCAAATGGACACTGACCAGATCAGCCAGCACCTTAAAAGTCAAGTGTGTCCCGTGTATATATGTTAGTTTTTACTGCAGAACATTGTAAAAACACAATTTTGTGAACTAATCCTAAATTCTTAGCCCCTGAAATTCTGGTAGCTGGAGTCTATGCCGGTCGACCAGCAGATGTTTGGGCTCTTGGTGTGCTGCTTTTCAGCCTGTTGATTGGGCGCTACCCCTTTAATGATCCCAACCCCACTGCTTTGTTCAAGAGGATCAAAGCCCGGCGCTTCTCCTGCCCGCTTAGCGACGGTGTTTCCCATAATGGTAAGTTTATTGCAGTGGACTACAAAAAGTCAATCAAAACATTTTTATCTTATTTTTGATGAAATTTCGAAAGCTTTATCAGAAACCAAGTAAAATTATCTATATTCAAACATTTTAGCTCGCTGGCTACTATACGGTCTACTCCGCCAATCGCCCAGCGACCGCCCCACCGCTACCGAAATTCTCCAATCTCATTGGCTGAAAACGGAGGCGGCTGTGTTGCCAGATGGTAGAGAATACCGAGGTGCTCCTTCCAAAGGCGTAAACAGTCTCACTATGAGCTCTCAGTCTGTGTTTTCCTCTAGCGCCAGTCTTAGAGAGGGCCACCCACCAGCCTTTATGCGGGTAGGAGGGATGTTGAATCTGCAGCAAGGAACTCCCCCGACCTCCAGCTCACCGATCCATGTGAGGTTATCTTTGGTGTCCACTAGTCAGGCCTCTTCGCCACAACTTCCTCCACAATTGCATCGAGAAGCTCCTAACTACCATTTACCACCACCCCCGGTTAGTTTTTTGGAAAATTAATCAGAGGATACGGCGAATTTGCAAAGACCCACTTCGCCAACACAAAAAAGGTGCCATTCCATATGGGGAGCACTGTTTGTTTGTGGTTCTATGCACACTGCTATGTTGTTTTGGTTGTTTTGTAGTGTTCAACCGTACATGTCGCACTAAAATGATAGTGAATAAATATATTTATCATTTTTATTTCACTCAATAACTATCCTAAAGACGGTCTATTCAAAGTGAGTTTCCAAAAACTTGTGTGACATCATTATCCGGTATTTTATCAATGCAAATCAGTTTTGCAACATTTGAAATCCAGTGGGACCATAGTATCCCGAGAATTGTTTTTAGTGAATAAAAACTCCAGCTACCTTTGATCTTCTCAAAAAATCTCCTTTTGACCCCTTCAGATAAACATTCACTTGCTACATATTTGGAAAATTAAAAACAAAAAAGTAGTTTAGCGCTGAGCTAACTGCTTCTCTAATAACTTGTTTCGAATACAGTCAACTCTCAATGACTCGGTATCCCAAGAGACGGAGCTCGGATTTCCGAATTATCGAATGTTGATTGTGCTACAAGAAGGGGCAAAGAATACGCACATAATATATTGGACTAAAACACCGTAAAGCAATCAAAACAGCTTAGCGTATGCACTGAACCACGAAAATAACAACGTCCTCTATGCGGGATTCAATTTGTTAGCGAATTGAGTGGTAGCAAAGTAACCTAATG
Organism: Subanguina moxae; assembly: GCA_000981365.1. NCBI lineage: Eukaryota > Metazoa > Nematoda > Chromadorea > Rhabditida > Anguinidae > Subanguina > Subanguina moxae. The sequence continues at coordinate 7,736 of BBSZ01005458.1, read as the reverse complement.
CACAATATAAAATTTAATTCTAGACTTTTATTTTTGGGCATTTTCACAAATTTTCAACGAACATTATTTTATTCGAATTGATCATAGACGATGTTATATAGAAAAAATTCACGCGTTGAGGCCTTACTCCATGATTTTATCTCTAAAAGTAATTCATGATCACATCCTAAACAATATAACCTACTAAACAAAGTAAACGGCATTTAGAAAGTTGTAATGACCGATAGATAACGGACAACAAACCTGGATAAGGACGAATTTTTGGTAAACTAATGACCAGACAATAATGCTGACCATAAGACAAAACAAAATAAAACATGCAACGATTTTTATTTCATCATAGAAGATAGAGACATGGAAGTAGGAACAAAAAACAATGCTTAGAAACCATGGAGTTTGCAGTTTTCGTCCTTCACAATCCCAACTTTGCAGAGGAAATCCTTGATATGCTGTCGCTGATCTCCAGTCAGAGTGATCACTTCGCCATATTCTGAATGCTGGACGATTGTGCCATTGCAGTTGTACACCTAGAAAATAGCAAAACATAAAGATTGCCAAGCACAAACTAAAAAATCAAAGACCAACTTTTTTGAGATATCTTACAATTTTCTTCAAATCGTACTTCTCATCGATTCCCTGCACGGTGGTGATAGTCTTGCGTCCAGTTCTTTGTTGGATTCTAATGTGACAGAACTTCTCACGAGTGCCTTCTTCTTGCTCAAGTTGAGCGAACGCATCTGGAATAGAATACTTCTGTGTAACGTCAAGAGTAATTTATATATAAGTAAAGATACCTTTCGGCTTGTTCAAATTCTGTATGGACTCATTCTCCACGGTGGATTTCATCTGAAGTAGATAGCGTCAGAACCTTCGAAAAACGAAACAATAGGAAAACCATAAATCATTGTCAAACGAAATAGGGATCCTTTAACGATAAAAACCCAACTCGTCCTAGTACAACTCGTCTTGTCTTGGGTTCAAATATACTTGCAAGCAAACATTTCATTTGGTCGCGGGAACATCCTGGAAGGGAAAACGGGATGGGGAGCTTATTTTTTAGCCCTTCTAAAATCACTTATTCTAAGGTATTTCTAACACGCTAAAACCGATAAAAAAAAGTTACATTTTGCCTTGGTAGCCCAACCTAGACGACCTTGTATATGGTATCTTTAGACTCCACTAACTAAACTTGGGATACAACTAAGCATTAGGCTAAGGATAGGCCAACGTAGGTTAGGCGAGACTCAGCGTATACCCTGCTCCACGCAAGTATAGTGATTCACGGCTAAGCTACGTTGACTGCTCTAAGCCTAAGGCTTAATTGTACACTCAAAAATTAGTTTCTGGGGTCTAGAGATAAAAAAATTGGAAAAAGACACTCGGATAAAAGCAGGATCAAACTAGGAAAGAAAAATTTCCGGAGTTTTTATAGTGGCAAAGATCATTTTTTAGTAACGTAATTCTCAAAACGCAATTTCAAATCATCATTTCGGGCACGGAGACGAGTTGAGACTTGGGTTGACTAGCGGTCAATTCATTGAACATCCAGCGAACATCAATTTGGCTTGTTTAGTTAACGGCTAATCAGTTGAAAATCCAAAATTATATTAATTCCTTGCAATAAAACGCGAGAAAATCAAATAAAAAAAATCAGATAACTTGAGAACAGGGGGATTAGGGCGAGAAAAGATGGATTTGGGACGAATTGGGTCACCCAACTTGGGTGTCGCTCCTTTTAGCACACATTACGGCCCAATACTATTGCTTATCTATGATAAAGTTATCAAATTCCGCGTCAATTCAAACAAAATTTTTTTTAACATTCGTAGTCGTTTCGGCATTTTTTCTTTCTAACATTTACACCACATTCCGTATGACAAATCCTTTCAACAGTTCATTACTGATCGGAATCGTGTCATTTCTGATTTGATTGTGCCATATTACGACGACTGCCTCTATCCCTTATACCTACCGGATGTGATTATTACGCTTGACTGTCGCCACCGTTTGCTCCTAGAATTGCTGACTTCATATTAATAATTCGTTGAATACATGGCCTAGAGTCGCAAATTGCTCCACCAGTTCAGCATAGCCCTTTCCAACACCTCAATAATCGCGTTCTTTCTAGCAAGATTGATATTTATTTTGCATCCCTTCGGGGCATTCATTGCTGCTCGTTTTCACGTTTCAGTCTGACCCACCCATTCTGCCAATTCGAGTTCCGGATTATTAAATTTTTTGCTGCTACCATCGAAAGGTTTGCGTTTAGATCTTCGAGCTGCGTTGTTCCTGAAAAGGATTGGAAAAACAGTAGTATAAAATAGTACGATGGGACAAAAGAAAATAGGACTACAATAAGATTTACAACTGGGAAAACATTAATTTCCATCAATAATTTTTTTCAATTTCAGCTGGACGAGCTGGTGGACCAAATGGTGCCGGAGTTACAGGAGTCCAACCAGCCAATAACCACTAGTTCGAGCTCAATGCCTCACGGTCTCAGCACAACCACCTCTGATAACTTTTACACGAGAGGAGGTGTAACCAATAGGGCAGTGCTTTCTCTGCAATCCTTCCCCATGCCCACTCCTCTCAATAACCAGAGAAGTACATAGCATAGGGGATACACTAGTTGTTTTCCCTTAGCCTAGACTGGTTAGCTATGTAGCGTATTCAATATAAACATGTATTTATGTTCTCAAGGAGGAGGCGAGGGAAATGTGATAAGGCTTGATTGTGAAAATGCCTTAGGTTGTTGCAAAATATGTCAAGTTTTTGCAAAGACCTGGTAGTTTGCTTTAGTCTTTGGCCATTGCCAGATTACCTCATGCAAACCGTTTTTCACAGCCTGCCGAAACACAATTTTCTTCTTTTGTGTTGCCAAAAGGACTCTTTTTCCAACTTCTTCCTTTATTTATATACATAACTGTTTTTTTTTATAACTTTAATCATACTTTTCGGTTAGTTTAACCACTAGAAGATTTATTCTCTTTTTTGCTGTAAGCAAATTTTTAAACTGTTTTCTTTATCATCTTCGTTTTGGGCTTTTGAAGCATTTTTGTGGACAAATCAACAAACGTATGGTGTGTTTGTTTTGGTAGAGAATAAAGTTGAAACCATCATTTTATGTAATTAAGTTGTGAAATAAAAATTCCACACAGTAAGGAAATATGTTCGCTTGGTAGAAATTGAATTTTTTTGGGTTTTCAATCCGAGCACATGGTTTATAGGTGATAGCATCAGAGTTGGGACTCTGGTGCCAGCATCAGGGTTTGGGACCCTGGTGCCAGCATCAGAGTTGGGCAACAGGAATGCGGGAGTGAGTGTGTCAGGGTTGGGACCCTCGTTCTTTAGCATCAGGGTTGAAACCCCGGCTATAAAATATGTATAGGAAAGGAAAACTTTTGGGGTGAAGCGTGCTGTCAAGTCCAGAAAGAAGAAATTAGGATGGGTGTGTAAACACTTAACTAAAGAAATGTGTCCTTGATTCAAATAGAATCCTAAAGGTTTCTATCTGTGCCGAACCTCTTCGGAGTGTTAGGCCAAATTTTGGAAAGCTGGGATTCCGTCCCGGCAATATTTAATGCTGGAGTGAGTGTGTCACTACGTGTGTGACCTTTTTTTGGAGTAAGTGTACATGTTGAACAACGCCTGCGCTGTTGTACCTCAATGCACAATATTCTTTTTTTTTTGTGTACTTGTCCTGCTTCTGTGTGGTCGGTGTTGCCTGTGCAAAGCTAATAGAGCAAAAAAAAGACGTTTACTTACTGGTTACGAGCGGCCGCAACAGACCAAAATCCAAAAATAGCCCAAACACCCCCGTTTCCGCAGTTGCCATACGTTTTTTCGAAAAGAAAATTACGCAGGCTTGACGGACCAGAAGTGTTTGGGGCTCTAACCCAGAAGTGTCAAACAGGCTATGACACTCCCTTCATGGGCAGAGCGCTAAGTAAAATTTAACTTGAATTATGTAACAAGCTTTTGTCTAAAAATACCTGGGTTTGACTAACTCGTCTACAATACGCTTCACCCCAAGAGTTTTCTTTTCCTATACATATTTTATAGCCAGGGTCCCAAGCCTGATGCTGGCACCAGAGTCCCAACCCTGATGCTGGCACCAGAGTACCAACCCTGATGCTGGCACCAGAGTCCCAACCCTGATGATGGCACCAGGGTCCCAACCCTGATGCTGGCACCAGAGTAGGCAACAAAAAGAAATCTAGAAATCCTAATTTGAAAATAGAATTACAAAAAGTGCCTTGCCTTTTGAGATATGATCAAAGCTAACAGTGAACTTAGCTTTATACCCTAGTTCTTCCTAGTTTTTGTCCTATCTCAACAAACAACTTTTTGGAATGCTGTCTCACATTCGGATTGCTGAGGTTTTTTTGCCTTAGAATAAGAAAATTTGTTTAAAAAATACAGAATTGCTATTAAAATATTAAAGAAACAAAGTTAAAAGTGTTTTTGACAACCCTGGTTGTATCGCCTTTTGAGCAAAATTTTCCAACTTGTCCGGACAATTCAGCAGGACTAGTGTTCACAGTAAAGTTTAAGTAACTTTGAGAAAAGAAATTTAAGAGCTAGCTTAGAGGACCAAGGCAAAAAACTGTCCATAGTTATATACTTGGAACGAGTTGCTGACTCGGAAACATACCGAGTGAGAGTAAAAGCTTCTTGACATTGTTTCTTCTTTATCCTTTTACTCTAAATCTCACTTTCAGTATGTTTCTGAGCCACTACAGACCACTGTAGTAATAATACAAAAAAGATAAAACAATGCAAAAGAAAAAGACGCAAAACAAGAATACAAAAGTGATGATTTTTCAAGCATGTGTTCACATGAGTAAACTGTGTAATGACTCTTTCTTCAAAATCATTCAGCGATTTCACTTGGATCAAAAGGTGACTCCCATTTTCTATCATACCCGCTCCAAGTTTTCCAGTCAACTGGTGCCAAATAGATACGAATGTTGTTGATAAAGCAGGACACCACTCCGAAATAGGCAGTTCTCGGGACACCAGCCTAAAAAAGTTCATTAAGAAAGTGCCAGGAAGTGCTGTATTTCTTCTAATTGTGGCCTATGGGCTAGTGCTTTCGAACACTCTAAAAGGGGGACTATAATTAGAACGTGAACTACTATATCTCAAATCAAAATTTTGTAACAGGAAACAAAAGATATCATGCCGAAGTATATGAAACTTCTGGCTTCTTTCATTTTCATCTCCACTCCATTTTATTCTAGATCAACCTAACCTAACAATTAAACGTAATCAGCAAAAAAATGCGCATATAAAATCAATGATTTTTTTACACTTACATCCTCTAGAGGCAATTCCTCAACTCGATTTTGAATTTTAAGAGGCATTTATTGATATTGATTTCAAAATTGATGTTCAAATAGATTTCTTTTGTTGTAAATCAAAGTCACTCGCGACCGCCTTTGATTTTTAGAAATTTTCGACTTTTTCTTTTTTTCGAACAAGAACACGAAAACACTAACACAATAACTAGAACGTTTTATTGATTCGGCTATCCATCAATTTTTCTTTTCCACCTCGGCTTAAATATCCATCAGACAGACTTGTGATTGAAACATTTTCGCTTGCGCTTCAAAGATCTTTGTTTGGGCTTTGATTCCCTCCAGCTCGACTTGGTCCATCTTCGACAAAGTCCTTATATACCTCAAACTCATTTTTCAGCAGAACCGTCCTTACAGATGTTGTCACGCAAAGTTTCCAACGCCTCGAGAGAATCTTCCACTGCAAGTTCTTCTGCAACCTCCTTGCCCATGATATCAAGAACAATCAAGTCTTCCTAGAGAAAAATTTACAAGTATTGTTTAACATACAAGACTACCGGCGAGAATTGTTCAGATGGAGCGGAAACTCTTCAAGCATGCGTCGTGGCGACTGATGTCAGAAGTGTGGATATTTTGCCAGTAGAAGTTCTTTACATACGTAGCGTCTTTTGCGGGAAGAAAAGTTTCACCTTCTTCAACCATTTGCTTGCGGATTTGTTCCCATTTCTCCATTTTCTTAACGTCCATTACTTGAGAAGAGAAAGCATCGAATAAAAGTCCTTTGTTTCTTTTAAAAAGATCTCCGGGAGCCGATTAGTTTCATCCTTCTTTCGCTTGTTGGCGCCTGATTGTACGCTAATTTGACTCATTGCTGGCACAAAACAATCATAGTCAAAAAATACAAGAATATAACACAATAAGGAGAATAAAAAATTATCGAAATTGGGCTCACAAAAAAACAAAAAACATCGATGTTCAAATCAAAATTCAAATTAAAATCGAAACAGGATTGAGGAATTGGCCCCCGGAATTGGTCCGTACAGCTTGAGGAAATACAGGCTGATTTAAAAAAAAACTAAATTTTTGGCCAGTATTCGGCCAGAGTTTCGCCTCCCACGATGGAGGGCGCTTTTGGACATGTTTTAGGCATGTTTATAACGTGATTAACACACCAAAATCAATATGTAAATAAATCTCACGATATTCCCATGGGATCCCCGTTTCTTTGCCCATACTAGTTCACTTATCGATTGGGTCACATTTTTAAAAATAAAATCTCTAGTCATACCTTAGTGTCACTCATGATGTGCAACTTGACAGCATGAGCTGTAA
>BBSZ01005450.1:1227-20056 GCA_000981365.1 Subanguina moxae | reverse complement strand
CCTCAATTGGTTTGAAGAATACGCCGGTAACACCATCGTAAACTCCCTGGCCCACTCCCTTTGCTCCTCTGGACAGACCTTCACCAATATTCTGAGGTCGGCGATTGATGGCTTCTTGGCGTTTGCGTTGGTAGTCCTCGTCCATAGTTAATGCGGCTATGCCTTTGCCTAGGGTGCCGGCAATTCTGGACACAGCTCCTGCAGCTCCGCCCACAGTGTGACCAAACAAGCTTTGAATGCCCAAAGCTGCTCCTTCCGCAAATTCCTCTGGCCCTTGGATGGCTCCCTGTAATGATAAACCATGTAGGCAGTAAATGCCTATGCCAGATTGCGGAAGTTGAAACCCAATTTATGTAATTACCTGGAAGGGTTGATAGAACAAGTCTGTGACTCCGGAGGTAAGATCTCGGACTAAGCCGAATGGATTGCCGATAATGTCCAAGCCAAGGACAAGCACATACAACTGCTTGATTAATTGTTTGGTATAGTGGGACTGTATCTCTGCTTGCAGCTCGTCTCTACTGTAGAACTTGCATTTGCGCTCAAAGTAGGCCAATCTAAGAGTAAAATGTAGTCAGAAACGCAGTGGCTAAACCAACTTGAAGACAATATCCTGTAGTTCAGTCAAAGACACTCCCACACTCTTGAGTATCACATTGAGCAGCTCTGACTGGATGTTGGTGCCTCCCCCTTGGTTGGACTTGCTTTTCTTGTCTCCACCCAAGGCGCCCCCTTGAGAGAAGCTGAGATGCATCTGAAAATATAAAGGATGCAACCAATTTCACCCATCAAATTACAAATACTCTCTACTAGAACCACACGCACCTAACAATGCCAAAAACACGATTTTGAATTAGGAGGGTGTGGTCCTATTAGAGAAAATACGGTATACGCCAAGCTTGATTTTCTCAGCCATTTTGCAATCATCTTTTCTCCTTTTTCATACAAAATTGCTGACCATAAGTGGACTGATATGTAAGTCATTGTAGTAGGCCTTGATTTGAGAGGCAGCTGTGGTGATAGCTAGTTGGCTGAGCTGTGGTTTGGTCAACTCCAAGTCTTTTTCAAACACTTCTTTGGTGTAAGGTGGCAGTTGTGCAGCCTCGGAGGAGAACAGGTCCAGAGCCGAGTTGATCAGGCCGTTGTCTATGCGGATGGCAAACTCCTGGACTAGCAATCTTAGATACTTGATTTGGACCACATTTGAGTGCTCGGATTGACTCATTATGAAGGAGAGTTCGGCAAAAGGTCTGGGAGCATTGTCTGCTACTACGGACTTGGGTGGAGGAACAGCTGCTAGAACGCATGGGAACACACAAGCTGGCAGCTGAAAATATTATTTGTCATGTGAGCCGCAATTCTGCAATTCATGGGTATCTTGAGAGGAGGGATGATGAGTTTATACCTACGGCTACGAGAGTTTTGCAACCACTTACTTGATTGTCAATCTGCACATGGTTGAGCTTGAGATGCATTGCTTGTTGATGAGGACTCTGTCGGTACTGCATCCACAACCCACTTTGGAAACTTCTTCTAAACTTCACTTCTGATTTTTTGGCTCCTTTTTTCTTCATTATCCAGTTCTTGAAGTCCAACTCGTAGTCACTGGTGGTGACTACTCCATCGGGACTGCCTTTGTCCACCCATTTCTGATATTCGGACTCAAATTCTTCCATGGCTTTCACAGCCATGGCTTTATAGCGGTTCTTCTGGCACTGCTCCCACAGAATGCCAGACGAAGACATTGCCAAGTAGAGCACCTCCAGACCCTCCAAGTTGTTGACCAAAGACATTCCAATTCCATGCAAACTCAACTCCACCTGCAAGTCGATGCGCTCGACTTCGTAGGCCTCATAAGCAGTGCCTTTAAATAAGAGAGATAAAACTGAATGTAACGCTCATAAGCATTACTCATAATGGCCAGGTCATTGGTAAAGAGCAGGACCCGCTGGCGACCATTTAGGAAGGAAACCCAGTAATGATACCCTAAATAAACTGTTAAATGAAATTGGTCAGTCAAGCGTAATAAACCTGGATATTGTTTGCTGGGCTCGTAGGGACCAAACTCATTGCGAATGAGCTCGTTGGTTTGTTTGTGAGACCCACAAGTCCACTCCAAGCTGCGGTCTAAAGCATAAGTTAAAAAACCATAGGTATAAACTATTTACTTACTTTGCACAGTCACATCCGCCCAAGTGAATGCCTTGTAGTGCCATGGCTCCAACACCTGCTCTTGATCCATAGTGACTGTTGTGGAACCCCTTCTCGCATTGCCATTGGGTGCTGTTTGTTTGAAAGTGATCGGGAATTTGGTGGCATTCATCAAAATAGCAGGCACCATACCCGGTGAGAACGGCTCAATATGGATGACTGAGGAGGATTCAGCAATAGAGCACACTATGTACATTCCGATATGCTGAAAGAGGTAGGTTGGAATTTGAGTGATTAAAAGAAGTTAGCTTCCTAACCCCAAGTAAATTACCTACCGGGCTGTCAATCTTGCAGAAACCTTCAAAAGTTTCGGTAAAGGGGAACAAAATGGTGCTTTGTTCCTGTCCGGCAAACCTGGCCGACATGGTCTTCCTCTTGGCCTCCTGAACAGGCCACAAGTCCACACAAGACTCAGCAGGGATTTGGAGCCATTCAGAAGTGCCATTCTCCCTCACTTCAATGTCAAACCGGCTGTCGTTGTGGATGAGGTAGAAGGGAGATATGGTGACCACTTTGGTTAGACCTGACTGAGTCAAATGCACATCCACAGTCAACTCATATTCACGACCTATTCCTCGACAAGTCACTCTGCCCTGACTGCCTGCTGTGTCCAGAGGGAACTCATTGGACCAGTTGCTGCCATCAATGTTGACTTTGGCCTGAAAAAAAATGGTTGTGTGTAATCTAGCGTAGTCAATTGTTGTATTTGCTTTTGCATAATGGTAAATCGGTAGCTTCATGCTTGGTTCAGCCAGCATCCACTAAAAACCCACCTTTTTATTGTCAAAAAAATTTTCATCATTGACCGGCAAAAGCAGCGGATTTTCGTCTGGCAAGTGGCACACATGGTTTTCAAGAGCCTAAAAAATTGCTCCATTAAAAAAAACTTTTGATAAGAAGACGCAGCAGACAGACAAAAACAAGGGAAATTAGGTAGGGATAAGGGAAAATTATAAAGCAAAGAGAAAATTTGGGTCAAATTGTTTTCATCTAGCGCAACCCAACAAATATATTTTTTAAGAGAGAATAAATCAGAGCGATGAGCACAGAGACAATGAAATTTGAACGGAATTCGCTTCTAACTTACTTGTTTTGCGGATGCTTCGCGGTTGCTCGAGTTCTGATGTTTTAGTGAGTGACTTGATAATTAGAAATTTATGATTCAAAAATGCAACAGTCCAAATTTGATAACTCCCACAAAGTCCACACAAAAACTACCTTTTCCACAGTTTGCCTACTACCTCTTCCAGCACAAGAGCAGATGCTAGGCATTTTGCTACTGGGCCGACACTCCTGCAAATTCACACAGGATTTTTTGGTATTTTCTTGTTGAAAAACGTAACAAAGATGGCAAGGTAAAGATAAGAGAATAGAAAGGGTGATGGAACCAAGTGGAGAATGATTCAAAAAATGAGTTTTTAAGCAATTTTACCATGTACTGCAGTCGCTTGTTTGTATTGTTGACCATCCAGTATGGAGCATATATTGACAGCTCCTGACGCAGATTTTGAGTGGCCCAGTTGAGACCAAGTTGCTGAAAATGAGCTATGATTACGATATGGCGATTAAAATGCCTACCAAGCTTTTCTTTTCATCTTCTTTAGCCATGAGCTTAGTGGTTTCCAAGTCTTCATGGTGAGGCTGCTTAACGAGCTTCCCAGAATACACTACTTCGTCATACTCCACCTGAAGTAAACTCTAGTGATATGGAATTTTGGCAAACCCATTGACAAAAACCAACAGAATAGTCCATGGAGAGTCCATTGATGATGTTTAGCTGGACGCCTTCGCCTCCCTCCAGCTTTAAATCCACAGGTTTGTGGATATGAACAGGCACTGGAAGATGATTGCGCAGGTACAGAGGTGGAAATAGGTGGACGGTGAACATTTTGTCTATAAAATGTTTTCCCCTTTCACCCATCACCTTCTCCTCCTCCACCACTGTATCAATATAAAACCCTTGAGTGTTGTTGGAAGACAAGTCACATCTGACTGGGGAACGTTTGAGGTGTTCGAAGTCGTGCCAGCATATGGTGTCGTTGCTAAGGTCGTAGTCTTCATTGGCTGGTTTGAAGTGGAACTCTCCGGTGGCTGTGTAAAGCAAGGGAAGGGGTACATGGAGAGGCTCTTGGTTGGGCTGAGCAACTCCGCACAGGGATACGCTGGTTCCTCGCAGAGCGTGTACCTCTATGGGTTGGTCCAGGTGGTTGATAAACTGGAAAATGGCTCAGCTATTAACAATTTTCACGGTTTTACTATTCACAGGTGACATATTAAATTTGACCCGTACATTCAAGAGTCAACTTACATGAACCAAAGACTTGAGATGGATGACATGTCTACCATTCTCCAGCTTGGTGTCCACCAACATGGTCCACTGTTTGCCTGAATCGGCTTCTTGAGGTAGTCTAACACACCTCTTCTCTGCCCTCATCACATTTACTTCTCTCTGGGTGCCCATCAATTCCATCAATAGGTCGGATCGACGATTGTCTTCTGCCAGTTGGAGACCGATTGCAGTCTTGCTCGAATCCACTACATCGAGCTCAACAATGTCGCCGTGGGTAGCACACACTGAAGTGTCGGATTTAATGGTCTAAATTTGGTGGAAATTATTTCAAAGTTAGCTTCTTATATAATTAAATATAATTAAAGTATTATGAGCTGTTTTTTCATTTGTTAAATATTAATTTCAGCTAACAATAGACAAATCTGCCAGTCAACTCACCTTCAAAGTTTCGCTTTGACAAATTTTTAAATCCAAGCCAGTTTCATTGAACACAAGATAGGGGGCAGTGCCCGGCAATTCGCGGCTTTTGGGTGGACTGATTTGCTTGGCCGCATCCTCAAAGCTCTAAAAAATTTTAAATGATCTAGTTTTCTACACTTTACACTCAACAACTAACTTTGCCCAACTGCTGAAGCAATTGAATGAAAGACTTCGTTACAGTTATGTTCATCATTTCTTTAGCTTCAATGGAGACCACCATTTTTGGGGGTTGAGCATTGGGCTGAGCTGTAAAAAGTTTATCGTTAGTCATTTAGGAAAAATAGTTAACTATGAGAAATAGTTAATTCTGAGTAATAGTTAATTATGAGAAACAGTTAACTATGAGAAATAGTTAATTCTAAGTAATAGTTAATTGTGAGAAACAGTTGACTCTTCAACATAGTTAACTGTAAAAGAAGCGCTCATTGAAATGTTGAGTACCTTTTCCATCTGTTTGCTGTGCTTCTTGTGGTAGCTCTTCCACTTCTCCATGAGACCTGACCTGCATAGTCAGAGCCCAAGCCTCCCACAAGCAATTTTCTTTGTTTTGCACTGGCTCCACTACTGGCTCCCACACATTGAATGCCTCGTTGTAGTAGGATATTTGCAGTTGCAGACTAGCATCCATGCCCAATTGACTGGTCCAATTTTCGGCAGCTGCTTTCACTGTACTTTCCACCAGGATCCTGAAATAGAATTCTTAGATTTGTTGAAGTAAGGTAAAATTAAAAAGTTTTACATTGGAGTAGTGAAGTCACCAAGACCAGCTTCCACAGTTACCATAAATCGTTCTATGGCAAACTCAGCCTAAATAAATTGTTCTTTATTTTGCTTATGTTTTTCGACAATTAATAACCCACCCTTTCAGAATGGTCAGGCACAGCTACCACTTTGCCGCTTTCATGTTGGTGTGCAGCCCCTTCAATGGCTGCTTCTGTTTGCTCGGCCACCTCTCTAAACCACCAATATTTGCGTTTTTCAATCTTCTTTGGGGACCAGTAGTCTCTATACTCCTTCAACACCGCTTTGCCGTTCTTTCTCGACTCTTCTTGTGACTGTTGGGAAGTAAACTGGGTGGCTACAGCACTCAGCAACCTAATTATCGAGGGTGACACTTTGACATGCACGTTGTCCATGGCGATTACAAAATCTTGAGCTTTAGTCTCCTCAACTATGCTTCCAGATAGAACTATGTCGAGTTTTTGCAGGACTGGATAGGAAGAAATTTGACGCTTGTTCTCAGCAAAGTAGGTACTGGTGATTTGCAGGTTTTGAACGCTGCCTTCAAAGTGTTGCACACCATTTTCCTAAAAATAGGCAGGATGACTAGCACTTAATCCAAGTCCAAAACAACATACATTTTGTGCATCCAAGAAGGTGTTGAAAGACAATATCAACGCCTGTGATTCATCCGGTTTGAAAGAGTTCTCAATCAGGATCACCTCCACCTCTCTGATTCTGCACTTCATAGTCAAAGAACCTGTTGGCACTGTGTCCACAGCTTTTTTGTTGCCTTCTCCGCCGGTTTTAGACTGCGTAGACGAGCTTTTTAGCTGTTCAATGGCCGACTTAGTCTCGGTATCCATCTCTGTCTTGGGTACCACCACAAAGTTGGAGAGGGCACCCAAGAATTCGGGACTCAAAAGCAAGTAGAATTGGGATGAAGATAGCTCCACTTTCTTCTCTCCACTAGGTTTTTGCTCGTAAAGAGCGTAGAAAAAGGCTTCATTGGAAGAGGTGTCCTTTTTGTCCAGTAGTCTGGGCACCTTGCTCTCTTTGCGTCTGTCATGCATGGTCAGAGAGACAAGACTCAGCTCACATTTCAGAGAGCCATCTTCGGTCATGTAGCCTCGCATGCTCATCTTTTTAAGGGTAAGCTCGCCAAAGGCTAGGGCACAGTCACTTTTTTCCAGGCATTCGCCGCTCTTAAAAAATATTCTTGTAGATAAAGTGCCGTTACATGTTAGGTGTCATTTTCTTCCCTAGACTCTCAGTTATTGAACAAAAAAGATCTGGCCGAAAATATCTTGCCTTTTTTGCCTAACTTAAAATTATGTCATTTACCATTAGCGCATCCCTCCGAGAACACAGGAGAGCGGACATCTCTCCGATCTTGAACTCATAGACCAGACTCTTGCGCCTTCCCTCCTCTTGAGCAGATTGCTGTTGTTGGTGTTCCTCTTCATCTATGCCCTTCACATCCATGATAGCCTTTATTTTGGCTCGGTCTCGCAGGTTTGCAGTGCTCACGGGAGCTGCCAGATCAACTATGCCAGTATCATCTTCTTCAGCAAAGTCAGGTGTGGGAATGCTCATGAGTAGCTCGAGTAGTTGGGTTAGACGAACATCTAAGAATATGATTATATTTGTTGTTTAATAGCTCCCCATCTATATATCTATTTACCGTATACTTTTTTTGTGGCCACCAAAAGTATGCAGCAAAACACCACCTTTTCTTCCACCTCCATTTAGTAAAATAAGACACCCACCTGAGATGCATACTCGCACTCTCGGCAAGTCACCGTAAATACGAAGGCTGAAAATAAATGAAGATAATGTGCGCTAGAGAAGGTACATGTGGTACTGCTGTATTATACCACTTACTTTTCAATCTGCAGATCTGCCACCGAAGCCTTGCACAAATTCAATTCCATCTCCATAGGTTTGAGCACATGGAAGTGTGAAGCGGAGTCCCCTCTAGCATCCATGCATTTCTCATAGCTGTCAGCAAACAGCAGTTGAACATTGCTCAGCTTCAGTTGGAACTTATCATAGGCTTGGATGATTAGTCTTCGAAGCTTCTCATCCGTGGTCTGAAAAGAGCAAAATCCGTCATTTGAGCAATTAACAAAGTAGTAGGCCCACATCTCCATAATGAAAGCCAGACACGTCATCTACCGTGTCTATGGTCAACACACCCAACTCAGCCAGTAATGTGGGTTTTGTCTCATCAAAACTGCCTCCCTGACTGACCGCAATAGTGGCTGGCTCCAGTCTAATTTCCAGCTTCAGCTTGGTTTTCTTCTCTACGGCATACTGTAGACCAGTGGTTGACCTAAATAATAACTATATTAATTAATAAGATCAGATCTGTGTCGCCAACCTAGCCTTGACTTCCTCATATCTGGCGATAGCAGCAGTGGTAAGCTGGTGAAGTCGCACTTCTCCCGGAGGTTTGAACACTTCCAGCACTCTGTTGACCACTGGCGAGTGATACTTGAGTAGGACGGGAGCTACATGGAACCCAACATACTGGTCGAAACTGCCGTCTAGAGGATTGGTGATGATCTCCATGTGCAGCCAGTCTCGCGAAGTGTCAAGCAGAGAGAGCATCGACTGGCCACAACCATCCATTGAGACTGATTTGACTCCGGTTTTGATGCTGAAATAATTACGTATGGCTGTGTATGAAACCACCTGTCAAAATATCTATATCTCCCGTCATCTCAGCAGTTACTTGATAGACCTTTTTAATTTTTGTTTTTCATCGTGTAGCTTTGGATACCCTGTTTCTAATGAGGTATTAAATGACTCGATGTTGTCGGAAAATTTTGGAGAAAAGAGATTCACATTTTGATAAGATGTGGAGAAAATTGGGATGGAAAAGCCAGAAAAATGTATTATTTTTATATTTTTCACAGTAAGCTTACTGTATGGCCTTGGCAGAAGAGCGCTGTTCCACATGGGCAAACAGCTGTTGCATACTCAACATTAGAGCGTCATCCACTGCTAACAAAACCGTGTTCAGTTGGATGGAAATACGGTTCTCTACATAGTCTTTGGGATAGTCTGTGGATGGTATGTTTTCCTAAAGATGATAATTATAGAAGAGGAAATGTATCTTCCATAGGTTATTATCGTCTCTAAAAACGGTATAATCCTTGCCTGATAGTCTATGGCCTCAAACAGTTTCGCTTTCTCCTCTGGTGTGATTGCCTAAAGATAGTAACGTTAGAAATTTCAGTATTAGAAAGCCGATTGCGTAAATTTCAGTAATTAAAAAAAATACTGTGATAATAATTAAATTATAACTCGGCCATCTGTAGCATGCCAGGTTAGCTCAGTCGATAGAGCACCAGACTCTTAATCTGGCTGTCGCGGGTTCGACCCCCGCATCGGGCTGTATTCTTCTTTTATCAAGATTTTTTTTCCCAAAAAAGTAGCAAATGCTGTGTTGAAATCAATTTTATATTAGTTTATGAAAAAGTCCAATATCTTCCATTTTTGGACCACAAGGGTATTTATGAATCCTACATATTTTTCTAGCCTTCGTTCATTCCCAAAATCCAACCTTTTCCAGCTGAGCCACAACCTCTTGACCGCTCAATTTGCCCTGTCTACCCTTGCCGTCCTCTGGGGCTCCTCCGAACCAGCTCTTGGCCCAAGAGCCCCAGCCCTGAACTTGCTGGTCTTCAGTCCTAGTTAGTTGTCTTCTGTCTATTTCCATCTCGGCTTGTTGTCTGGCTATGTTCAGGTTGAACACATCCAACCTTCTCTCCGCCTCTTCAATCACCATTTTGTCGGTAGTACTAGCATTCTTTTCTGTTCTGTGTCTAATCCAAGCAGCTTTGTATTCTTTGACCAGCTTCACGTGACTCTTCATACGCTCCCACGACCAGTTGTCCCTTTTTCGGTGAATGTCTTCCAAAATGCAGTTGTAGGCACAATGCCACCATTCCTATACATTTTTTACAGCTTTTATTAGAATTTACTTGAGCTTGCTTCTGAATACCTTGTAATGACCTTGGTATTCAGTTAGATCGGGTCTGTGCTGCAGATACCTCTCGGCCAGATTGAATCGCTCTTGAGCTTCTAGAAAAAGCAGCAAGTCCTGGTACTGCAGTTTGCCGAGGAAGACGGAGAGTTTGCCCATCTCTATATTCAGGTCCACTTTGGGGATTTTCCAGTTGGAGCCATCTGCTTCAGGCTTTTGGTTGAGTTTCAGGCGGGCGTCCATGGAAATCGGCCCAAAGACTGAACAATGAATAGTAGTTATTTGATTAATTAGGCAACTATTTACTATATTTTTCAGTGGAGTTCAGCAGTGTTTAATATTTTAGCTTGCCTCCAAAGGCAAGGGAGAGCGGTTTTATACTACACTAGAGCTAAATATTCAATCTTATTCGAAGCACTCACTATATTTATAGTCCTTTGGCTGACCATCAGCACTGGCTACAGTGCTCATCAATGCTCTTCTAATATCGTCTTTGGAGTCGAGATCAGAGATGAATTTGCTCTCCGAGTTCCAATACACGGCCAAATTCTTGAGTGAAACCAGCTTGAAGAAAATCTTCATTGTTTCCTTGTGAATTGTGGTCTTGAAGTTGGAGTCTGTTGTCTAAAAACAAATATTTAATTTGGGCAATTACTTCCATAACATACCTGAAAGTCTAGTCCCTCAAGAGTGATTCCAGCAGCAAAGGGTCTGCTTCTGTTGCTGTACCTGTCCTCATATCTGATGTGGATGCTTCCAATCGTAATTTGCAGGTTTTTGATCACTTGAGCAACCAACTTCTCAGTAAACGAGTCCTGGTCTGGGTCTTTGGGCTCTGAAACCAAATATTTTTTGGAAGTAGACACTGTCAGAGTCCGGAGCCTGTCTATACAACCCTTTATCCTTTTAAAAATGGTCAAAAAATACTTCTTATGTGATCAATGTGCCTAGAAAGCACAAGTACTTTGAGGGAGTTTGTATTATACAGTAGTTCTCGGTGGTGATTACGGGGACAATGCCATATCACCGAGCGGCTCAAAATTAATGAATCAATCTATAAAATTTTGGGTGTCGCATTTGAAATAGGAGCATACTTTATTGTACCCAAGATTTCCCAAATAAGAATTTTATATATTCTGCAGAACTTTTCGGCTGTAAGGTGTAACTTTTGCATACGTTTTTAATCTGGTTAATTAGATGGGTTTTAACTAACTTCTTTTGTTTAATCTGTTGATTTCCAGTCTGTTCAGTAACTTTTGTTTGCTCTCAAATGCGTTTTTCTTGGCCTTCTCCTCATTGTAGACCATTCTAAACATAGATTTCTTATTGAATTAAGTTGATGTTAGGGAACAACTTGCCCTTTGTTGGGCACTATAATCAGGTTCAGGCCTTCAATGTCGGCCAACACTGGCTCTGTGTATAAATTTTTCCACGGAATTTTCAGCACAAGGCTGTCCAAATAGCCGAACTTGAGTTTGATTGGCAAGTCTAAATCGTCCAGTGCCGTCTCTTTTATTTCCAGGTTGTTGAGTTTGACATCACCTATAAGGTTAACTGTAAAATAGTTAATTCAACCTACAGTTGACCACACTGTGTTCAACCGTAAAATAATTAATTCAACCTACAGCTAACCATATTGTGTTCAACCGTAGAATAGTTAATTTACTATAAAATAGTTAATCGCAAATTCACCTCCCCAGATGCCAATATTCAGCTTAGAAGCATCCAAATTCTCTACAAAATCGCCCAAAAATCGGTTTAACACGTCTGCTACAATACTTTCGAAAACCATGCTTACTGCCCTTCAAGATCTTCTTCCGTTTCTGCAATAGAACTAAATTTTATTATAATATTCGCTGGTGGAATACCAAAAGGCAAAATTTTCGGATAACGTTTGTGATAAGATACAACAACATGTGTTCCATTTTGATAAATGAATGAATAATTGGGAAGAATGAGAAAAATATATTTAGACTGTGTTGGTGAGGATTGATTGTAGATGCTACAGTCGGCTGTATACCACAATCAGTCAGTCACCAAACAACACTTTGTTTGCGGATGTGTTGGCTGGTTGCAAAGACAGTAAGACATATTCTAAGGCACTTCCACATGGGACCCTCTCATTTTTTAGACAAAATTTATGATGAGAAAAAAAGCGTATGACCTCACTCAAACTCAACATTTTTTCATTTCGAAACATTTTATGCTCAACGGTTCATTGTTGCAAAATCTCTCATTGTCTTCTTGCTTGTTGCTGATCTGATTAAAACAAAAGCATTTTTAGTTTGTACTCGCTCAAATTTTTGGTAAAAATGACCAGCGTGTTCTGCCCAGCCCATCCGTCAGCCCATTTGATTGAGGATCATAGGGCAGGAGATATGGTGTGTCCTGATTGTGGTTTGGTAGTTGGTGACAGGTCGAATTCCTTATTGGCCTGGCTTTTTGTGCTAAAAAGCTATTTTCTTTGAAATTTTCAGACTCATCGATGTGGGAACAGAGTGGCGCTCTTTCAGTAATGAAAATTCTGGTAATGATCCGTCTCGTGTAGGAGCTCCTGAAAATCCTCTTCTCTCTGGTTCTGATCTCTCCACCTCTATTGCTGTTGGATTTGGCGGTTCAGACAGTGATATCGGGTATGTCTAATATTCAAAATCTTGCATTTATCATACAATCGTCTTTTCGCTCCAGTCTGGCCAATGCTCAACGAAAAAACATGAACAACACAGACCGGCAGATGACTCAGGCAATGAGTGTGATTAGAGAGATGTCAGAACGCATTCATCTCGCCAAGACCATTCAGGATCAAGCTTCTCGCCTCTTCAAGGATGTTCTGGACAGCAAAGCATTGAAAGGGAAGAATAATGAAGCTCAAGCGGCAGCCTGTCTATACATTGCTTGTCGTAAGGAGGGAGTGCCTAGGACTTTTAAAGGTTCTGTTTCAATTTTAGTTCACGTGAAGTACACATTTTTTCAACTTGATTGACTTCCAATCGATAGGTTCCAACAATAGAGATGCCATATTTTTTGCTGTAAGGTCCGGGTCTTAATTTTAAACACTACAAGGGTTGGGAAAATTTAATCACCCAATTAATCATCTCCTAAGTGCAGGAGATACGAAAAATTTTCGGTAATATAGAGGTCTTCCATTAAAAAAAGTCGTGGGATACCTACCCCCCAGATGGTTTGATTATCCTTTGGATAGTATATCTGCCACCAGCTGGTTTAAAAATTTTCGTGCGCTAATGAAATGGCCTACACAGTCGACTCTCGATATAAGAGCACCCTTCGAGACCGACAGTTTGTGCTCTTATAGCGAGAGCGCTCTTATATCAGAAGTTTTTGGGAAAATTGTTAGAAGCGCCTTTATAACGAGAGTTTCACCAACAATAAGCTTTATACCGAACAATCAACAACAAAATAGCACTTAAAACTCAATTCACCACTGGTTGGAAGATTCTGGCTCCTGACTCTCTTGATCCAAACGATGTGTATTTCTTCCATATTTTTGTGCATTCCCGGTGTTAGTCCCAGCCGCTTCGCACTCCCACCAACTTCGCTGTTTGTCTTGGAATTTTGAACTTTCAATTCAATTCACTTTCAATTGCTATAGTGTGCTTTGCAATGTGCTCAGGCAATCGTTGTGATACAAGCAATAAAACCAAAACGAAAAAAAATTATTTGCCAACCCAATATACCACTTAACCTTTAAAACTTTTCAGAAATATGCGCTGTGTCAAGGGTCTCGAAGAAGGAGATTGGACGTTGTTTCAAACTGATTATCAAGTCGTTGGAGACCAACCTCGAGCAGATCACTAGTGCAGACTTTATGGTATACACACATCGCTAACTTTTTCCTATATTTATTTTGCATTTGCTATAGTCTCGGTTCTGTGGAAACCTCGGTCTGCCAAATATCGTCCAAACAGCTGCTACTAGAATTGCCAAGAAAGCGGTGGAATTGGACTTGGTGGCTGGGTATATGCTTTCTTACTAGTTTTTGCAAAATAAAACGATGATTAATTTAGTCGGAGTCCCATTTCCATTGCTGCAGCAGCTATTTACATGGCCTCTCAGGCATCCACAGATAAACGCTCAGCCAAAGGTTTGTCATTGGGCGGTGTATTATATCTTAAAGGGTGTAGACAATGTCCAGGGTCCTTAAATTCACAAGTTCTCACAGAGTGGGGTTCTGTTCATAGGTGTGCTGATGCAGGCTAAACCGTGGGGCAAAATTGCTAACCCACTGAGTTTTTTTTTCAGAAATTGGGGAGATTGCTGGAGCGGCTGAAGTGACTGTGAGACAAACTTATAAACTGCTTTTGCCGAGAGCCGCAGAGCTATTCCCAGCAGATTTCAAATTCGACACACCTGTGGATGCCCTACCCAGCTCCTAGATATTAATTATTAAGAAGCATTGTGCTTGTTTGGATGTCTGTTATCTATCTATAAATATATGAAATTATGCAAAAAATTGTGGTGATTTTTGCTGATTGAATTCTGTAGATCTCGTTAGCTTATTGGAAGAAATAAAGTTGTCGTGACTTGTTTGGACTTTACAGTCTTCACATATAAAATATTTTCGACTCTGCTGTATTATACTTCCCCTCTCAATATAACTGCCACAAAATATGTGTACCATCCCCCCTAACCTATTCCCCCTAACCGATATAAGAGCACAAACTGTCAGCCTCGAAAGGTGCTCTTATATCGAGAGTCGACTGTAGTTACTTTACTAGTTTCCAGATTTTTAGTCGTAAGAAAGACTTAATGTCAGAACAGTGGTGTTATAAATGGTTTTACTAAAAAGAATTCTTTACTTGTCTAATCTCTTTAGATTAGAATCGGCCTCATGTATCCCTCCCTCTTGTGGCCAAAAAATACCTAATTCCTCCCGCGACCCCTTCCGCTGGTGATTTCAGGATAGGAATGTCAACCCTAATGTATATTCTTTTTTGAAGCCAAAGCATAAGCTTTCCCAGTTCCTATATTTTGCCATTTTAAAAAATTTCCGCTAATTTGTTGCACTCAAAATCTCTAATCTTATTGCCCCAAGTTGGTTGAAAAGAATAGACTCAAGAAGTGTTCAGTGAAAACCTTTTAGAGAAGTTTACTCCCCAGGGACTCTCAATCAATAGCTGGCTGGCTGCGAGCTAGTGAGTGACAATGGCTGCTGCTAGAAAGGCTGCACAGCTTGCCGCAATGCAAATTAGGGGCGCAAATTGGGGAGTGTACCCCATGGGCAGCCAAGCCCCTTCTATTTCTAAGCAGTGTTGCAGCCATATGGCATGACAGGTTTGTCGGCTGAGATAACGACTATATGTTTGTTATTTTTTGTTTAGTATGGAATATTTTTGGCTTTGCAATTATTTTTTAGTCAACTTTTCTTTTTTACAGCCAGTTTTTTGTGTAAAATTATGTAACAAACCAAATTAATAAGCCTTCAATTCTAGCTAGTCCTCATCCAACCAAGATTAAGTGGTTTATATGACAGCTGTAATAAATGCATAAAACAACAAAAAGCAAGCTGCCTTTATCAGAATAAGAAGAGAAAGGGAGTAGAGAAAACGTCACTACCACCATTACCTTTGATCGTCCAATTATTGCTCTCTTTCTTACAAAAGAGGCAGCAACGTGACCAAAGGGAGAGAGCAATGGACATTCGTTTCAGTGAAATCCACCCTCTGTTTATTTGCAAACCTATTTTTCGCTTTTACTGCTGTGGTCGATCTACGTTAAAATGTACGAGCAACTCGAATTTGACAATGTAAGTGAATTATCTATTTTTGACTATCTATTTTTGACTCTACTAGATTATACCAAGGTCAGATTATAAAGGTTTGGGAACCAAGGCGTTTTAATCCAGTAGAGTCGACTTTGAATACATATAAGTTTCAAAAACACTTTGGTTTTAGTTGCGCTACCTTTATGGATTTGGTAAGCAAATTAAATAGTTTAATAATTCACAAGAAAAAAATAAATTTAGGCAATGAATTCAGCTCCACAGCCAAAGACTACCCCAATGCACTGCCGAAAAATGGTCAGAACAGTCCCCAGCAGTGTCCTCTCGGGCTGTATGCCGAGCAATTGTCAGGCACTGCTTTCACAGCACCTAGAGCTGTCAATAAGCGGAGCTGGCTGTACAGAATTCGCCCAAGTGTTGTGCACAAACCCTTTGAGCATGTAATCAACGGACATTTCACAAATAAATTTGACAAATTCATGCCAAATCCCAATCAAATGAGATGGAAGCCTGCTCCTTTGCCTGATGTTAATGGTGTTGATTTTGTGGAGGTAAGCTGCCGAAAATCATAATGTTATAGCTTTCTTTAAACACTTTTTCAACTACTTACACTCTAAAAGTGTCCTCCGCATCCTTCATATTCACTCATTACTGCGTATACCATAATTTTCGTAATGAGGTCTCTGGCCTCCTACTTCTTATCTCCCCAACTTTTTGGGTCAAAAAACTATTTTGCTGGTATCTCTTGGGCATATTACATACTGAAACATAGATTAGAATCTAGGCTACATTTTGATATATAATATGCCCAGTCACAAAGATAATGCTACAAAGACATTCTGTTGAATTTAGAGGGGAAGTTGTTAATCAAATAATGGAATCGGTAAGAATTAAGAGAGGTGGTATCAATCAGGTTAGAGGTGATATCAGGCCTCCTATTGTTTTGTTGAGTAGCTGTTTTCTTTCTTTGGGGGCATTTTTCTACCAATTTTCGCCAATTCAAATTTCAAAATTTATTTTTCGGGTGCTTTGTTGCCGAAAGATATTTTTTGGGTAGAACTTGATCACCTAGCCGACTTAACAAGGCACCAAGGAAAATTGCCGGACCAGCTTCTTAAGTAGATTCATAGACGATATGATATTTGTCAGCAAGCACATACTTGTGAAACTTGCAGTTCATTACACGTGCACTCTGTTTTTTGTCGCTCGTTTGTACAGTCACTCTATTCGTTGTTACATGCCGGCTATTTTTTTTTATTGTATTTGATTTAGCAAATGAGCAAAAAAAGGAAGCCGAAGAAGGTCAGTATGCTTAACTTAATTTGTTTTTAATGCCAACGTATTGTTTAAGGTGCCCAAGCAAGATCAAGTTGGAAGACGATTGGACCCAGAAAATGCAAATACGGCTATACAGGTGAAATGTGCTTCCTTATAATTTATGAACATGTGTTACTTTATTCGATTCCAGAACACTGAAGAAGATCGTCGAACTATGGCTGCAGAGGCGCTTCAAAAGAGACTGAATAAGAACAATTCCACTGGCATCTCACATTCAGCTAAGAATATTTACGAGCAAGTAAATGTTTTTGGCTCTTCCTTCCATTTCGTTTACCCTAGTTGTTTTAGGCCAAACGAGAATTAATGGAAGAGCAAAAGCGTGAAATGCTGAATCCAACTACAGAGAAAGTTCTAACCAAACAGTCGGAAGAGAAGAGCAGCATCTTGTTTACATGCGACTTACTTGGCGATGATGTAGTGCTGCCAAAACCTCGAGTATGTCCCTCTTATTGATTCATTTATATATTGTTTATGCATTATGTGTCTAGATGAAACAAGCCCTTGAAAAACACATTCGACAGAAGATGCAGGATGAGACCTTGCATTATTCTGTTCTCCTCATGAATTTTCTTAGTCCGGCGACGGAAAAGAAGGCAGCAGTGGAGACAATCAAGAAATATTTGGAGAATGTGCTCAGCGACTTAAATGAATTGAAGTTTCGTCGAATCAGAACCTCCAACAAAGTTTTCATGGTTAGTGATAGCCATTCTGGCTAACGTGCATTCACACCCTCTTTTTTAGGAAAAGGTTGCTTCAGTCGATGGTGCAGTGGACTTTCTCAAAGGTGTTGGTTTCGAAGAGCAGAAAATGCTCAATGATCAAACTGGTAAAATGGAATATTTCCTTGTGCTTGTTGAACCAAATTCCTCTTTAATTCAATATGCTCTGCTCATTCTGGAGGATGAGACATCTGTAAAGCTCTCGTACTTTCGGGATCCAAAGGTTTTTATATATTTTTTGTCTTGCTTTACTTTACGTGGTCATTATAGGTCTTTGTGTTCGACCCAAATGATCCGATTCAAGAGCCGGTTTTCCCGGATAGCTTTTACGATTTGTTGTCAGAGGAGCTGAAAGCTATGCAACTGAAGAAATCGGAAGAGCTGCAAAAATTGACTGCATTGAGAACCAAGAAGATGCGCGAAGAAGAAACCAATCCAAGCATCGTCTACAACATATGTTTCATTCGTATTCGATTCCCGGACAACTACATTCTACAGGCAATTTTTTTTTCATGTTCGATTAGGATATCTTTATTTAATACAGTGGTGTTTCAGGGAAACTTCAGTCCTCATGAGCACATATCAGACGTCCATGATTTCGTAAAGAAATATCTTGAGAACCAAACTGAAGCCTTTGACCTTTTTGTTCCTGGGCGGGAGCTGCTTTCTGGTGTTGGAAATACTTTGGCTGATTGTAGTCTGGTACCTTCTGCTACTTTGCACTTTGCTTGGAAATGTGGGGAGAACAAGGTTTTCTGTTACTTTTCCCCATATTTTTCGTTTATGTAGTAAATGTATTAAGGACCTTCGTTCAAATTACTTATCCACGCATTGGAAGGAGCGTTCAACCCGACTACGTCGACAGTGAAAGAGACCGTCAAATGACAATTATAAATGAGACGTATTTGACCTAGGATAAAATCTTTCTTTTGATATGGCAAAATAAATTTTTTCGTATGATTTTTTCCAAGTGTGCGGTCTGGATGTTAAAAGCAAAAAAAAATCGATTTTTGAATCGGACTTGAGTGACCTCAAATGTAGAATTTTGCAAGTATGGTCAAGAATTGGTCCCGATGTGTTTTTAAGAAGCGGGTGGATGGTATGAAGAATAGAATTTTCTCGATAATTCAAGTTTCTGAAGTTGTACGAAGTATTATTAATCGTTGCACATGTCATTGTTTTCTGCTATTGTTCTAGTAATAAAAGTCATTTTACAAAAAGTTATTTTAAAAAGTGGCTTAATTGTTGAAATATGGCAACAAGTGAGGCTGTTGCTGCTCCAAAATGTCGGCATATCATCTTTTTGTCATATCTGGGCAAGCAAGCAAATTTTTAGA
>BBSZ01005293.1:21479-32960 GCA_000981365.1 Subanguina moxae | reverse complement strand
CTTCTTCGCAAAGTCGATGGCATCGATTTGAGTAGAGACGTCATTGTTCCTCTTTCGATTGCGGCTCTTCATCATCATCACCTCTTCTTCCGCTTCGCCGTTGCTTAGGGACATCTTCAGCCTGAAAAGGGGGCTGAAGATGATAGTGGGTGAATGATGGAAGAGTTTAACAATTTAGAGAAAAAAATTTGAAATGGCTGCTGATTTGAGCTGATTTGAGGAAAGATTTCTTTTTCTCTTAATCTTTTGACCAAATTAAGGCTCATTGAAACGTTGAAAAATAATACGCCCCCCTCTAATAATACCACCCCCTCTAATAATACCCCCCCTCTGGAGGGGTATTGAAAAATAATACCCCCGGAGGTATTAAAAGAGGTTTTACGGTAGTCTGTTTTTACACAAATACGTGGTGGTGTAAAAAACTAGAGCAATTTTTTGAAAAATTGTGCAGATAGCTCCTTGTCCCAAGGATCGGTCTTCCCATGAAAATTGATGAAAGTTTAACAGTTATCTAAGAACTTAGGAATTCACCAAAAGAAGTCACTTTCTGCAATGTAAACTAAAAATTAATTCATAATTTTTTTTTAAACTGATCGTTTTTAGCTACGGCCTTAGTAGTCTTCTTTTTTGCTCTGCTTTTGAGCCCTGGATTAAGTAATAGTAAAACAGTAAAAAATACCGTGTAAGCATTGCAGTTTAGAAAATTGTAATAACGGTACAGTTAAAGAGAATTGTTAAGCTTATACAGTTGAAGATTACTGTAAAGTTTATAATGTAAACTCTTTACAGTTAACGCAACTATAGAGTTAACTACTGTATGCTACAGTCAAACCTCTCTATAATGATCACCATAGCGTTCACTTGAGGTCAATCCCGAGGGTTAACATTATAGAGAGGTCCGACTGTAATTAAATAATTTAATTTGCAGTTGCGTTAACTGTATAGAGTTTACAGTAATATTCAACTGTATAGAGTTTACGCTCATCTTAAGCTCTATATAAGTTACAGTCGTTTAATTTAACATGCACTTCGGTAATTAATGTAATGCTTATTTTTATTACTTTAAAGTAATTGCATCTCGCGTTCATTCACTAACTTTATATTCCAAGTAGAGTGAGTAAGCTTTGAAACGCATAACCTGTAAGAGTGAACCATCTCAAGTCACTTTTTTGTACCTATCTTGTAGCCTGTGATATATTAGCCTATGATATATTATTATGTGTAAAAACACTTGAATCTGATTCAAACACTTGAGTTTTTAAAGAGCGCAACAGACCGGCTCTAGATCTAACATGTCGAGAGCTGTACTCTATGAAGTGTACGCTTTCAGCAGCGCCTCCTCTATTTAAATAAAATAATTTCCTATTATTTTCCGTTAATATTATAATTTGCTAGTCATTTCAGACATCTCCCAAAACGATTTGAATGATGCGCATACAACACCTTTTTCTACTCATTTTATTTGTCTTGCTTACTGACAAGTAAGTTCTTTTTTAGAATAGTATGCGGATAGTACTATTAGGGTACCATCAGTGTGTCTGTCCACTCTACACTTTTCCAAAAATGTAAAATATCGGTATTTATCATATATTTAGGTCGAAATTTGAATGTTCTAAATTAATCAATTGTTCCTTTTAGGGTGCTTTCCAATCCTGTTAAAGTTCGCATATCATTCAAAACTAATACATATAATGTGATAATTGATAAAAACGGTGGTATCAAGGAGTTATCTGAAGAAATATGCAATAAATTTAGTCTCATACCTGAAAAAATGGAGTTGAGATATCGGAGTAAAATTTTTTATTACGACTAGGTTGTCCAAAACAATAGTATCACTTTTTCATTATTCTTTTATATCTTTTTTCTCTTCTTGATAAATTTTTTCAATTCTAAGGTGCATGCTAAACAATCCTAGGTAATTGTTTAATTAGTTGATTAGTTTCAAATAGTCGTGGAACAAAACACATGAGCCACCATTAGTAGCACGCATTGTCAAATTAAAAAAGTCATCAAGAAGATAAAAAAGGTTGGACTACTACTACTTTGATTTAAACAATATTAAGATAAAAGTTTGAGTGAGGAGGTGCTTCATGGTACAGTTATTCCTCAAAACAGTATAAAACGCGGGAATAAAGATCCTCAGCCAGTTCCTGTAAAAGTGTAATTTAATTTATTGATTAACAAACTGGCGATTATTAGCACTTGAATAAAGGGCTATACCTTACTTCCTTCCTCCCTCCCTTGGTGCTATTTCACGGTTGTTTCAGCAATTATTTTGAAGAATTACAATTGAGATAGGTCAGGTAAAATATCTCCTTTTACTCGTTGAAGTGAGCTACATCATGCCCACTAAGTAAGAAATACAGGTATGAATGCCTGGTGTATCTCATATTCCTAAAAAGTTCAGAATACACATCTACCACGTATTTCTTTTTTTTGTCTCCCCCCAATACACCCCAGAATATTTTTTGGAAAAAAAACTCTTGTACGCCCTGTGTGGGCACAGGCTCGTGTTTAAAATATAGAAGATATTCAAGTATTCTCCTACATGGTTTATCTTGGTTCTCCAAAAAATTCAAATTTTCGTCAAAAAGATTTTTGTCTATGCATTTTCTACAAGTTTATTGCCTCTTATTACCTTTACCGTATTTTCTCTAATAAGGCTCCAATTTTATAAAATGTGATATACAAAAGTACATTTTAGGTATGTGGCAAGACAAGTCACATACACATTTGGAAATGCTCGAGGTGCCGTGGAAGTCTTTGATTATTACACAAAAAATGATTTGTGGGACATGATAGCTGATAAATTAAGCCAAATACGTGATATGCTAAAGTTCGTTTACCAAGGTAAAATAACCAATTTTCTCTTTCTACTTTACAAAATTGTAGAGCCCACCACCCTCAATGAATATTTTTTAGGTAGTGTTAAGGATAAGGATGCGGATGATTATGATGATGTGTCAAAAATTAATGATGTGGACGTCACGTTGAAGAAATGTGTGCTCGTGTATCCAAAGAAGCCTGCTGGTAGTGACGATGACAATAGTGATGATGCAGACTTTGAGTTATATAAATTCACCGATGAGACTACTGCTCTAAAGATAAAACAAAATTTCAACAAAGATTTCCCTGGATTTAGAATTGCGGGTCACGTCCTCATGAACACAAACGACGAACCTATACAAGATAATCAGCCAATTGTGGACGCAAATGTGATGTCAGGCAACAAACTTTATTTTGTTCCCAAAGACAAATCTCCAGAACATAACGAAAATACAAAAATGCCTCCCAAATTGCAGACAGACCAAAAGCGTGCAAGTTTTTATGAATCAGGCAGTCAAAAGAAACGAGCAAAGATTACACATGGGTAAAATATGTTGGTTGCTCCACAAGTTTAGCCTTCTGTCGTGTTTTTAAGAAAATCTATTTATTTTCAAAACTGTTATGCAGCTGTTAGAACAAAATAAAACACAACAATAAAATTGAAGCTCACTCTTGTTAAATTTTATGACACCTATTCTCCATACTTATGACTCACATATTGGCCTTATATAGATCCGATAGTTTGACTATAGATCTGCTAGTTTGACTATAGATCTGCTAGTTTGACTATCCGTTAGTTTAAATCCGTTAGTTTGACCATAGATCTGCTAGTTTGACTATAGATCCACTAGTTTTATTATAGATCCGATAGTTTGACTATAGATCCGATAGTTTGACTATAGATCCGATAGTTTGACTATAGATCCGATAGTTTGACTATAGATCTGCTAGTTTGACTATAGATCTGCTAGTTTGACTATAGATTTGCTAGTTTGACTTTAGATCCGATAGTCTGACTATAGATCTGATAGTTTGACTATAGATCCACTAGTTTGATTATAGATCCGATAGTTTGACTATAGATTTGCTAGTTTGACTATAGATCTGCTAGTTTGACTATAGATCCGATAGTTTGACTATAAATCCGTTAGTTTGACTATAGATCCGATAGTTTTACTATAGATCCACTAGTTTGATTATAGATCCGATAGTTTGACTATAGATTTGCTAGTTTGACAGTCAAACTTTGACTATAGATCTGCTAGTTTGACTATAGATCCGATAGTTTGACTGTAGATCCACTAGTTTGATTATAGATCCGATAGTTTGACTATAGATTTGCTAGTTTGACTATAGATCTGCTAGTTTGACTATAGATCTACTAGTTTGATTATAGATCTGCTAATTTGACTATAGATCCACTAGTTTGATTATAGATCTGCTAGTTTGACTATAGATCTACTAGTTTGATTATAGATCTGCTAATTTGACTATAGATCTACTATTTTGATTATAGATCTGCTGGTTTGACTATAGATCCGATGGTTTGACTATACATCCGATAGTTTGACTACAGATCCACTAGTTTGATTATAGATCCGATGGTTGGACGTGGTCCACCGGTCGACTTCTTTTTCAAATCTCTGCTTGCTCCTTCCTGTTTTTCTAATTGGATGATCAAAATGAGGGTGTGATTAGGGTACTCGCTCATCATAGAAAATGGCCCAAATCTGTGGAAACGTCTTTAGCACATGTTTTTAAGCCTAGAAAAATAAATTTTCTTGAGTTAAACTTTTGTTGAGGAACCTGGATACCCATTTTTGAATTTTACTATATTTCTATTAATGAAATTGAGCAATAAGAGCATTAAAATACACAAATTCGTGTGCCAAATAAATATGTGAACGGATATAGACTTGGCCAACGGGCTGAGCCTGGGCTGATTGCCTTAGCTGGAGTATATATGGAATACATTAGGTATCGAGGTACTTTCCAGAATTAAATCACCTTCAAGGTCCCAACAAGAAAAGTACCACATGTTTCAATCTTTTTGGCCTCTTATTCACATTTTCAACCTGAATAATATTCAGCCCATGCGGCTAATGTGGTATAAATTACACTGTTTAAAGCTGCCACTTCTTTTTGTATGTGATGATTGAGGCGTGTGTTATATGTTGGAGGCACTGACTGAAACATGATGGAAAGATAGAGAGTAGTCATTGCACAACCACTTCTACCATCTCCTTCCAACGAGTAAAAAAGTCGGCTGAAGCGTTCAACCGTGAGCTCCATCCAATTGCATTCATTTTTGATTGCCATCTCCACTCTTTGCGGGATAAAAGTCAAAAGTTGAGTGGATTTGTTGTTCACAGCCTGGTCTACTTGGATATTTATTAGGGCAGCTGAACACTTGTTATTGGTATTTCTCTCTTCTATTTATTAACACACTGCAAATATTAATTTGTCTGGCTTTCCTTCTAGCGTCAACACCAAGAGAGTGGAAACTAAAGTTTTTTTGTCTACAGGCTAAGGCAAATAAACTGACGGTTGCCAAACCTTGGCAGGCTGTGTATAAGCCATGTCTATTAATATATCCCTGCACGTATCTATTTAGCACACATTGGGCGGGAGGGCTTTTACCGCCCACTTCCAGTAATAGAAATACAGTAAAAATCAAAAATGAGTATTCAGGTATCCAGACAGGTATTACGCATTCAGGTATCCCTCCAGACTTGGTTTGGAGGGATACCTGAATGTTTACCTTGGTCTCCAAAGGTAAAGTCAAAATTTGGGTAA
Source organism: Subanguina moxae (assembly GCA_000981365.1). Classification (NCBI taxonomy): domain Eukaryota; kingdom Metazoa; phylum Nematoda; class Chromadorea; order Rhabditida; family Anguinidae; genus Subanguina; species Subanguina moxae. The sequence continues at coordinate 27,338 of BBSZ01005293.1, read as the reverse complement.
TTTTTGTTGTCTAAAATGGCTTTCTCTCTAGCTTTTTGAGCTGATTTTTCGTTAAAGTGGTTAAGACACTGAAAAGATCATATTTAGCATGTTTGGACGATTCCCCTGTTCCAAGCTGCTGCCTGAAACACACAGCTTGCCGAGGTATTGCGACCGCCAGTTTATTTGCCTCAGTCTGCACTTCTGTTGCTTTTGCTGCTGTCCCAGATAATTTTTTTTTCAGAAAGACCTTCTTCCATTTGTTTAATCTTAAAACAGTATTGGAAGAAATAGAAGGGGAGAATTTTGTTTAGAAAGAAGCAAAATAATTTTGTGAATAGAATATAAGCCTTTGTCATGTCTTTTCCACTTCGCTTATTACTTTTCGGCTGGAGAGCACAAGCCCTCAGTTGTGCCCATTGGCTCTCGCAATAACTTCAATACCAAAAATTTAATTGCCCAATTTTGAGGGTGCTTTTGGCTAATCTAGACAACCATAAGCTTTTTAAAAAGTTGGCTATAAACCAGGTTAAGCAACAGTGGGTCATGCTTTTTTCGAAAGTTTCGATATTTTTGTACAAAAATACTTAGTTTTGCTGGGATTATTTTATTCTAAAAACTCCAATAGACAAAAATCTGAATCAGAAATCTGAATTCGCAAGCAAAACTGGCTGGACGCAAACTACACACCCTTGCTTCTGCCTATAGTTCTTAAGAAAGGATTAGTGGACTGGGAAAAGCAAGAGAATGTTCAGTATTAAACAGTGGATGGTGTCAGCTGGTGAGAGCAATTGGGTGCTGACTGGCCGAGTCCACTGAATGGCCACTCCACTACCCCTCAAAATAGACTCCGGTGGGGTTGCTCAGCCGAAAATTCCATCCTACCACTTCACAGCATGCTGAGCAGGAGAAGACCAATAATGCAGCCTTATTTATTGAATGAGAAATGAGGAGATTCCTCTTCCCATCCAGCAGTAGACAGGAAATTTAATCCACTGTGTGTAGGAAGGCACTTGTATGGCCACTGGCTTGTCCTCTAAGGCCGTCTAAAGCCTTTTGTGGTTGGCTTTGGGTAGAGTCTGCGAGAAAAAGTCCATTTGCTAAGGACAAATGCCCGTCCATTCTTTTGCCCTTTTATTTGACTTTAGTAATTTGTTTGGCAAGCCCGTTTTTTTAGGACAAAAGTATTTGGTGTTTTGGTGAGCGTAAATCAAGATCGTGTTCCTTTTTTGTTGTTGTCCTCTATTGCGACCCAGTTTTGGTGGAAGGAAAAATAAAAGACGAGTGGTTTTTTGTCTGATGGGCTAAGAAAGTTCTTTGGTGAAAAAGATGAGAGGAAAGAGAATAGGAATGGACAAAAGCAAGTGGCCTCTCTCTTGTTACCGCCTGATACACATACACAGGTGTTTGCTTGCCAACTGCAACAGCTTGTTTGAAAGTAAAAGAAGCGCATTTGCTGATTTTTTTTATGAGGAGGACTAGGAATGACTGGAGGGGGGTGTACTAAGAGGTAGCCGATTTAACTTCATAATAGACAACACAAATAAACGCCATTTCGCTATTTCTTCAAAATTTTGTGGATTTAAGATAATATTTTGATTAGGTGATTATTAAAGATAATCCAGAAAATTTTTGGAAATGCAAAGGCTCAAAAGTGACATAGAAACAACAACTATTTTAACTAACTTGGCACCAGAAAGAATACTTAATAGTCTTTCAAAATTCATTGGCGTAGTGTCATTGAGCTGCTCTCCTTTTCAGAGCAGCTATAACTGGATCTCTTTCTCTGTTTCTATGGTCTCCTTCTTCCTTGCTTTGCTTCTAAATGTCTCTAGTCTGAACTGTTTTACTTCCTCTTTTGTTCGTCTTAAACATCTGTTTGTAATACCAATCATGCTCCAGCATCATACAACACTTTTTTAATACTATTCTGCGTTTTTTTTTAATACTAAGGTATTTTAACAGACGCCTGTAGTCTATTTTTATTAAATAGATGACCTTGCTCTCTCAATCTTTGTCACCTTTTGAAATGCAACCATTAAGGTTTTTTTTCAGAAGAATACCTTTTTTTTCTTCTCTGGCTTGTGGTTAATGGATTAGGCTCTTGCAAGTGCGTTAGATCTTTTTGTTGAAGAGGTTGGTTTCATTTTTTTTAGAAAAAGTTTTTCTCAGCCCAAAAGAGTATTTCCCTGCCATGAGCAGAAATTTTTAATGAGCTGTTTTTGGAAAATTGAATAAGAGCAGCTTTCTCTTAGCTATCAAAAATAGAACATTTTGCGTAAAGAAGGGTGCAAAAAATCTGCTGAGCATCCTTTTTTGTTGCCCTTCTCTTCGGTCAGTGCTATCTGTCTTTGTCAGTTGCAGGCTGTTCTTGTCCTATTGCTGTGCCATTGTTTAAATAGGGCAGACATTTGGTTTGCGAAATGCTCTTCTTGTTCAGCTGCTAAAAGTTGAAAATAATTGTTTTAGGTTTTGCTTCTCAATTGGCCAAACAAGGTTTTCGCACATTCACACAGCTCTGGAAGCACTTTTGGGCAAACCGCTGCTCTCATTTATTCCTTACATAACTTCTCAACAAAGACGGGATTTGTCAGATATATTGCATGTCATCCTTTTTAAAGAAACGTGTGAGAAGTTTACTGAGGTAGCTTTTTTTTTAATTTAGTACTCTACTGCATCATGCCCCCCTCCCCAAATGTAACTGCCACAAAATAGGTGTACCATCCCCCCTAACCTATTTTAATGCCCTAAAAAGGGAAAAAGCGAGTAGTTTTGGGTCGATGCATTGATTTCTCCAGAATCTTGCTCGGGTTCATCTCAGGTTTATATTGTTTCAATCCTTGTTTTTAGAACCACATTTTCTGCACCAAGTACTGAGTCCTGCTTGCATGATGTGCTCGACGACAAGTATTCACCAGATGAACAAAAAGGCTCTGGAATAGCGCCATCTGCTTCGACTGAAGACTTTTCCACCCACTCTTCGACTATTTATGAAAGAATTTTGAACGGGAAGAATGGAAAAAGAGTAGAAGTGCCTGAGGTGTATGCTGGGAAAACGGGACTTGGTGAGACACTTGATTTTCCTTTCGATAAAAGATGATAATAATAGAAAGCTGACGTGTTGGTCTTCAGATTTGCCAGTCATTCACTTATCCAGACTTTCATCGGAAGTTAAATCATGCTATACTGGTCCAGATGGAGGACTTACCAAGGTACATACTTAATTTCTTTTAAAACCGTCACTGAGATGAATACAGTGCAGTCGAACTTCGATAACTCGTTAACCCTGAGGGCTGACGCAAGGTGACGGGTTAGCGAGGGTAACGGGTTGTCTAGGTTCGACTGTATTCTTTTTGACATGACCATTTTTTCCCAGGTCCAACAAATGCGACAACAGCCTATCATTAAAATGGTAATACTTTGACAATTTCCTAAGCAAGAAAATAGTTCAATCTTTGTTTAACATCATTGTTTTGGAAAATTTCCAGGCCAATCTAGACGACGAGCTTAGTCTTTCCATGGAAGAGGAAGACGACGAAGAAGAGGAGTATCTTGACCGCCAATTGAACGAAGAATTCCAACTGGAGTCTGACTCTCAATGCAAATCAAGTGGAATAACTCCTACTGCTGTCAATGGCGACTCTGCCAGCCAGCTGCAAGTCAATGGTGTCGGAGCTACGTCTCTTGTCATGACCAATTCCTGTTCTCTGGAGGCTCTCGGCTTCACTCAAAGTGATTTGCTGCCTGGTACTACCACAAGTAAACTATTTTGGTTAAGCTTCCGTCTATCTAAACCTTTGTAACAAGCGGCACATGTAAATGCAAACACGTTTTTTAGACAATTTCAACTGGAAATCTTGGAACGAGGAAAAGGCTTACGGGTTGTCCACCTCGTTGTACGAAAGGCATCCTGTCACTGGCACAAATGCAGGGACTCCAATTGCTGACGTTTTTGGAATAATTGCACGGGAAAATAACTGCATTTTGGCTCTGGCGGATGGTGTGAATTGGGGGGAGGGATCAAGATTGGCCGCCAGATGTGCTATACGAGGTGCCATGGACCACTTGAATTGCGCGGTGGAAAAGGCGAATTTTGAAAAGACCACAGTAAGAATTATTTCTCGATTTTATGCAGCTTTTTTTATTTGCAAGTGTAGGATGTGTTTCATTCTCTTCTGGGCGCTTTTCATGCAGCACATGCTCTGATTCTGCAGGAGGGTGGTGCTCTGACCACCCTTTGTGTCGCTTTGGTGGCTCCTGTGAGAGATTCAGAGAGTAGTGTGCTGTGTGTTTGTAACGTGGGCGACTCTCTGTGTTTTGTGTTCAACCCAGTGTATGGCGTTAGAGAGGTTGGTCTTTTTGTCGCTTCAGGGTAAACCGAAGAGTCCTTCAACAGTTAAAAGAGATGTCAAGAAGTGGTTTGCAGGTTACCCTAGCTTCCCATGATATCGGTCTTAATCGCGACATGCGGGATGCAGGCGGAGCTCTTGGTCCAGTAGACGGAAGAAATCCTCAGCTTCACAACCTCACCTGTTCTATGACTTTTGTTGAAGAAGGTTGATGTTTTTTCGCAAAAAATGCCTTAAATTTGGTTCTCTTTAAGGTGATCTCGTGTTTATTACTTCTGATGGCGTCTCAGACAACTTCGATCCAGTGGTTGGAAAATTCTGTGTGATAAAGAAGTTGGAGACGGAAAAAGAGAATTTCCACACATCGTTAGAGCATAGAACTACTTCACAACCAAGGATGTAAGTATAGTTCGATATAAGAGGGTGGAGGGGGGCGTAAGAAAGTCTGGTCTCGCCCACTTCTGGGCGTGGCGGCTGCTTTGGCACTTCGGGTCGAGGTGCGTATACAAACATTCCTGAGGCATAAATTACTCGGGAACAAGCCCTGCATGCATAAAGATAGCATGCATATCGCAATTTCTTTATGCGGTAGAGCCCAGTATGCAAAACCGTGTTCAAGATCTCCTCCTTTCCTGAGTGAGTCTTTTTTATGGATAGCCACTGCAGAATTTAGGGGGACGAATGCATTTCACAAGACCAAATCGGTGCCAGTTACCCCTTCATGTGCCATTCCATTGACCTCAACTCCAGCTACCAAACGTTGTACTGCCACTTTGCCTTGTGTAGATGCTTTAGAAAGGCACGAATTGATGCTATTAAGGATGGCTGATGTCATTCCCAATGGGTTAGTCAGTTGTTTCTGGGTCCACAATGAAAATAGCAATTCTTTTGTCTAAGGTTAAGTGCTTGTCAGCGGTTCCGCAACTATTCCATTAACAATTCTCACGGGTTTGTCCATGGCGGAGGCCGTCCAACTTCCAGCGAGTCCAGCGTAGATGCCATTCAGGACGTTTATTACGCGAGCAATGGAGTGGATAAGCAATCTTCACCACCTCCTACTACACCTCATGCTATCACAGCGGCGGAGCTGTGCAAAAACTTGGTTCAATTTGCTTACTACCTGTCCGCGTGAGTTATTCGCCTCAAATTTGTGGTTATTCGTTGAGTTGGAGACTGATTGATCTCTAATTTACAGAGCCAAAAGGAAAACTTTGGAGGACCCCGAGCTCCACCGAACCAGAACCCACTCCAAAACTGAGGAGCGACTCAGAAGAAAGATGATTCGCAATATGATCATGGAGTCGGTTTTCTTTATTGTTTTTTGCATAAATATATATATACAGTTGCGGACAATTGATTGGCGTCAGCACATGTATTTTTCTATTTCATTATTTTTGTACGTAAATCCTAAAAGTGTTTGAAAAACTTAATATACAGTTTTGTAGAGCTTTTCAAGGGCTACAATACTGTTATTACACCTTTCCCAAAAAAATATTTTTTTTGGTTTGTTTTGGGCAATCTTTACGGGCGT
>BBSZ01005293.1:850-21459 GCA_000981365.1 Subanguina moxae | reverse complement strand
GACTCGAACGAAACAAAGTAAATCTTTAATTTGCCTGCAGAATACACACACCCAAAAGTACAATAGGAGGAGGAAAGGATGAAAACCATTTTGCAGCCAAACATGCAGAAAGAATGTTGGAGAAAAGAGCAATTTATTGTTTTTGCTACAAGCATCATTACCCATCCATGGACGGCTGACCTCCATTTAGCTGTTGCTCGCAGAGTCTTATCCCCAAAGCTGATCCTCTTCCCAGATTGTCTTTCTTCTTCTTTTCAGCATAAAAAAGAAGAATTAAAATATGATACAAGAGAACAAAAAACTACCAGTGCATCTTGATTACCCGGCGGCTTATCCCTTTTAAATAGGCATTTCATGTGTCGTCTTTTTCAAATCAAGAAAGTGCTAGAGATGGTCTATGTATACTACTCCTTGTCTTTTCCGCAAAAATCTGTTTCTCAAGATAATTTATTAGCTTTTGAGGTCAAAATCCCATTTTTAAAACTTTTTGTCGGATTTCTGAAAAGAAAAGTTAAAAGCATTACGCTAAGTACTACCCTTTTGCATACCACTCAGGCTTAGGCTTAGAATCGGTTGTTTATGCATTTTTAGTTATGTTTTATATCAAATACATCTTTTCTTTGTCTCGTGTGTCCTAAAACGCGCTAAAAAGTGGAAAAAGTCAGGGTTTTTATGAGGACACGGGATATTCAAGTCCTGCCAAAACTAGAAGCTGCACAGTGTTCCGCACTAAAAAAGTTTAAGACTGAATTTTAAAAAAGATAGTAAGTCGTCCTTATGCTCACTTGTTTGACTCACGTCTAAAGCAGTGGTTCAAATGATCTTAATAAAAAACAAGAACCAAATAAAATTCTTTATTTTGTTGTATTGAATATAAAAAAGTCTACTTTATAGATGATAGACAAGAGTTTTTAGAAAAGTAACATGTTTATTTGGGTTTGCAGTCTAAAACGATTGGTAAAAAAGCAAGACTGGTTGACAGAAAATTTTGGATATGTGTTGTATATTCAGTAAAAAAAAAATTAGAGATATTAAACCTTACTTTACAATGGAGTACCTATTTTAGAGCTTGCTCCTCCCAAGCAGTGCTGTAACGGCACCGCGCCGGTGCCTGGTGCCGAAAATTTTTGAATTACTACCAATGAACGCTGGAGTAACGCGACGCAAACAAGCCGAAGTTTTCGCTCTTCATGACAATGCAATGCCGTGCACTGCTTGGCTGATTAAACAGAAGCTGATCGATCTCAAATGGGAAGTCTTATTTTCCTGATCTTGCTCCGTCGGACTATCACATCTCTCGCCTGCAAGAAGACTGGGAAAAGATGGTAGAATTTGAGAAAGATCATTTAGTTGATTGGACTTTCTATAACGAAAAAGTGCGGGAATGGCTTTATTGTCGTCTTTAAAATAGACTGAAAGGACACGGGTACCGTAGCAATCTCTAAAAATATCTGGATACTCATTGTCAACTATGGCTAAATATTACTCATAATAAAACATCTTTGGACCTTTTCCTTCTCCGTATTTTAATGTTTTTCTTTCATTTTTTTGCTACTACCTTCTTTCACTCTTGACTTTGAAATTGGTCTTTTGGTTGAGGAGGTTTTTCTTTGAACAAGCTTAATGTGGTCATAAGGCTTGACACACTGCTCAGTGTGTGTTACATCAAGTTCAAGTATTTTTTCCTCATTCATTTTTTTCATATAAAAGGTTAGGGGCCCTACGGTTTTCAACACTTTATGTTTTGGATCCTTTTTCTCTTCATCATTACTTCTAGCAGCCTTTTCATATATTTCTTTCATAATGCTGAGAGGCGTATCGCTATGATGGTACCTAACTTTCTGTATTTTCTCAACACCTTCTATGTCCAAGTGAATAACTGGACGAAAAAAAACTTGCATAGCAAGTGGGTTCAAGTTGTCAGGCTTTTTGTAGTAATCACGGATGCCGATATCACTCAGTGCTTGAGAATTATTTATATTATATGAAGTGTAGATAAAAATATTGGTGCCTTAAGTTCAGACTTAAATTCAGGTAAGGACAAGAAATTGAGTAATTTTTACCACATAACATCAGATCAATTTCATCTGCAGTAACTTTGAGAGGCTTTGCTATAGCGTCTTTTAAGTCTTGCAAAGTAGCATTATCAGCCACCTTCACATTAAAAATTTTGTCTTTCTCAACAAATACGGGAATTTTGATAAAGTCCATCCTTAAAGTAAGAAATTAGGGCAGGAAAATTTAGACATTATTTTTTTGTGGTATGGGAGACTACTGGTATGGGAAAAGAGTAGGAAAAAAATTTGACGGCAAAATTTAAGAACACACACCAGAGGCAGGAAAAGAGCACGCGCTTAACTTTAGCCGAAAAGAGCTACTGAATTAACTGTAATTTTCACAGCTAAATTATTAATTTAACTGTAGATTTCATAGTTAAGTGTGAATATTAACTAAACTAACTGTAACGCTTATAGTTAACTACTGAATTAACTGTATAATTCAGTCATCTGTTGAGCTAACCGTGAGGTTAGTTGTGGATAATTGTGGTTAATTGTTGTGAATCATGGTTAATATAGAGTTAAATAATAATGTTGAGTGTTAATTGTAGCTAACTGTGTGAGATTCATGGTTAATGGTAGAGTTCAATAATAATGTTGAGTGTTAATTGTAGCTAACTGTGTGAGATTCATGGTTAATGGTAGAGTTCAATAATAATGTTGAGTGTTAATTGTAGCTAACTGTGTGAGATTCATGGTTAATGGTAGAGTTCAATAATAATGTTGAGTGTTAATTGTAGCTAACTGTGTGAGATTCATGGTTAATGGTAGAGTTCAATAATAATGTTGAGTGTTAATTGTAGCTAACTGTGTGAGATTCATGGTTAATGGTAGAATTCATAGTATTATTCAAAAAAATAAAATTTCCATTTTATATTTTCCTGTACAGGGTAAGTCAGAAAAACTGCTCTATTAAAAAAAATTGCGTAGGTAGTGAGAGTGATGCGGTAGACCAACCCTAATTCTCACGTTAAGAAAACGCAAGGTTTGGTGATTTGCGTTTAATGAGATTCCCTGGTTGAGTAAATGAAGTAAAAAAATTGGTATTGGCATGCTAAATGCACTGAAAGCACAGATTAAACCACAGGAAATAAACAAACTCTTGCAAAACGTCCCCATTTCGCACATTATGGTAGAGCACTTTCTCAGGATCCAATATTTCATCAGTAGTCGTGTTTTTGAATGTCAAAGTATGATCTTCTTTTCCTTGTTCTGTAAGCAAATTTCGTGGCGTTACTTCTTGAAGCTGTTCAATTTCTCTTGTATATTGTTGTCCACTCAAAAAATTGAAAGTAACACCTTTTGCGTTGATTCTAAAATCTTTTATGTATTTTCCACCGTTAATAATGCCACTTTTTAGGCTAAATTAATAGCTAATATTTGGAACCTACTGCAGTCGGACTCTAGTACACAAGTGGGTAGTGTTTTCCCCTGGGTCCGCCCCTCCCCCTGTTGTATTAGAATCAAAAATTTGAAGGAGGCTTTTTGTTCTGCGCAAAATTTAATGCAAAAAAGCAGTGGTAAAACAAGTCAAAGCTCTATATCCCTTCTGTTGGTATTATTTTTGTGTTTCAAAAGCCTCACCTGTTGAAGAGGCAAAAGAAAGCCAAAATCACCATTGGCAATTTTAATATCATTATCTTCTAATGGCTGAAATGGTTGTTCTGATTCTAAAAATCAGAACATGAAAGCTGAAGTGCAAAAAAAAAACAATTAAAAAATATCAAGTTATAAATCTTTCTCAAATACGTAATTTGCCCAAAAATCGAAATGAAGCGCATAATATAATTCTAAAACAAGTGGTGCACAGACAGCTCCCACACAAATCTAAACAAATACTACAGAAAAGGCAATTACCGTATTTCCTCTAATGGCTCCCTCGGGGGAGTTATTTTTTGGATGCCTTCTAAGGGGGGAGTTATTAGAGCAGGGGGAGTTAATGGAGCAGGGGGAGCTATTAGAGGAAATACGCTAAGTGTGGGCATCCCATTTTTAGCCAGCATTTATTCTTTTTGCAACCTGAATTTCTGCTAATTTAACTAAAAACTACACAGCTTTAAACAGATCTATAATAGCCCTACAATCGTCAAAGAGAAAATCAAGACAAGATACTGAGAAATATATTTATTTAGTAGCTTTTTTTATGTGCTGACATATAGATGTGAACATGAGTTTATAAGCCAGCATAGAAAATATTGAAAAATGAAAGGAGGGTAGTTGTTGACTAAATTGCCGTCTGCAGCTCGGTTGTACTTTTTATCTACGTGTAATCAAAAAATACACAGCGTTAAATTGATCTAATCGTCTGAGTAAATATTGAAATTTTGTACGAGAATATACGCTTGTTCTTCGTATTCCTAAAAAACGCAGTAACCTGCGAGATGAATCCGAGCAATACTCTTGATAAAATTTGCATCTAGAGACACTTTTTGCCCTGGTCCAGTAGGGGTAAATAATCTTTACAAAAAATTGTTTCCTATTATTCCCTTCCCCTTCCACTTCCAATTCAACCCTTATTCCCTTATGTTGGTATAGCCATGTAGCGTCTTTTCGCTATCGATCACGATATCTTGAAAATTTTAAAGCGAGCAATAGGATATATCGCTCGGGCAAAACACTAGCAGAAAATACTCACAAAATCAACCACTTCTCTAATCTTTTGTGATGATCTTCTTCATTTAGCGCCATTTAGGTTAGCGCCCAACAACTCGGGGATTGTCAAAGATGACGTGCTGCAGCTAGTTTAAAGAAGTGGTTGATAATGAAGGAAAAGATATAATTTAGTGGTATGTTAGCTTGCTTTATTACAAACAAAGGCATACAAAATGTTGAAAAGAACTGACAATACTTGTTATTGTGTTATAAGTCAATAGAAATCAACAGGAACTGAATAAAATTCTTTATTTTGTTGTATTCCATTAAAAAATTCCAATTTATAGATGATAAACAAAAAGTTTTTAAAAAAGTAACATTTTTATTTGAGGTTTGCAGTCTACAAGTTGTTTATCTAGGCCCGCCAAGCGACAGTGTCCAAATTTTCGGTTTTTCTGAAACCGACTTTATATGACAAGGGTTATGGTTATATATTCGGAATATATGCGGCGGAATATACAACCGTAACCATGACAAGATAGGAAGGAAAATAGTTTTTTTTAATATCGTTTTTAGCCTATTAAAAATGCTGAGGATATGCTGAAACAAGAGAGCGAATCAATCTCTAGAATGGGTACTCATTGGAAAGCAGGGCTAAATAAATATAAATCATTATTAGACCTTTCCTTCTTATTCTTTTATTCTTGTTCCTTTATTCTTTTGCTGCTTTTCTCTTTCACGTTTGATTTATAATTTGGTTGTTTAGTTAGACGCCTTTTTATTCGAACCAGCTCGATGTGGTCATTAGGCCGGACACCTTGCTTAGTAAGCGAAGCACCAGGTTCAAGTGTCTTTCCCTCCTTCATCTTTTTCATTTCAAAAAGTAGAGGCCCTACTCTTTTCAATACTTCAGTTTCTGGATCTTGTATATTTTTATTCCATTTTTTTAAAGCCTTTTCGCTTATTTTTTTCATAATGGTAATGGGATTATCTCGGTTATAAGGAATCATATGTGGTTTAGCAATATCCTCTATGTGCAAATGAATATTGTGAAGATAGACAAGGCACATAGGTAGACGAAGGGGATCATCATCTTCCTCATCCACTTCATTTTCTCTGTAGTAATCATCGATGTGAAAATGACTAAGCCGTTGCGCATAATTATCTGCTCCACTAACAACGTTCATCTTTTTATCTTCATCTAAAAGTTTTTTGTTTAAAGGTTGTGCTTGTTGAAGAAAATAGACCATACAGGACTTTAGGCCCCGAAGTATGTCCAATAAAAATTAAGTAATTTTTACCGCATAGCTGTAATTCGAAATTGTTTGCAGGGAATTTGATGTGTTTAGCTACAGCATCTTTCAGATCTTGCCAAGTAGCATCAACATCCACGTTTATATTAAACATATTTGATTCACAAATTTCCTCGTCCGTACTAGTAGTTAAAAGAACATCGATGTGATATATTCTAAAGTCTAACAGATTAGAATTATATTGGCTAGGTACATAAGTCTTGAGTAAAAATTTTCATAGCACGGGATAGCGAAAAAGATATATATCCTGTGTTTCGCAAGCTCGCTCGTCATTCGTATCAGCTCCAATTACTAGTCAGCCTAGTTAACAAGTCTTTTCCTTCGCCAAGGTCTGTGGCATGTCAGAGGAATTTTGCTTGGTAGCCAGGGTAAAATGAATGGGATTTTTAGACCCTAAGAACCACCCTAAGGTATACAACTAATGATTATAGTGGACCAGCGTATGTTAGTCGTAAACCAGCGCATACCCTGTAAACCAGCGCATACCTAGGTTTAGTGGTTCAGGGCTGACTTTCGCTGGCTACCCACGTAACCTACACTAAGCCTAAACTTTAGGTTGTATGGTTAAATTTGGTTTTTAAAAAACTCCAAAATCAATTAATTAAACTACAAAAAATAAACAAACTCTTCCAGCACGTCCCCCTCTTGCACATGTTTGTGGACCACATTCTCATGTCTTAATATTTCGCCAGTTCTGGTGTTTTTGAATGTCCGATTAGGTTCGTACTTTTTTTGCTTCAGGAGTAAATGGTATAGAGTATTATTTACAAGCTCTTCCATTCCTATTGTAAATATTGTTTCATCCAAACACTTAAAAGTGACACCAGTTGCACTGATTCTAAAAACTTAGGTTTTAAGAACCCTTATCTTTATAACTGTTATGATAAGAGTAAACATATGATTAGTGTTTTGCATAAGTATCGTTGAAAGCACTATACGAATAGTCTTTCTCTAATGCGACTATAGATAAATTTTCTAGCTTAATCCCTTTGTTTATTTTTTATTTTTGTTGTTACAGGAAATGGCGTAAAAAATTAATTTGATTGTAAAATGGGCTTGTGATGGTTTTTGCGTGCCTATAAATTATAATTGAAAATAAATAGTTGACTCTGATCGTTTTTGCTCATAGCTGTCGATTGTGAGATTGTTGACTATGATTAACTGTAACTATTTTTATTCACAGTTAGTCAGTATCGACTGTGAAATAGTTAACTGAAATTAACTATGCCAGCAATATGCCACCTCGAATATCGGCTACAGACAAAATATCCCCTTCCTTGGGCGAAATATCCCTTGATTATTAAGACTGGTAAACCTTTTCAATAGCGTATAAATCGGACTCAAGTCCCAAGCAAATCCAAACCTTAAGACTTTTAATAGAATGTGACCTTAAAAAATGCAGTGTCGGTGGATGGAAAAACATCAAGTTCTCAATTAATTGAAGTTACCAAAAGAGCTCTTATGACTCCTAGCAAAACACACGCTTAGCAAAAGAAAAATTAGCAAAAAAACCGCGTAACAAAACATTTAGTAACAAATTAGCGCTTAAATTTTTCTTCGCACGACAAATGCTACCGCGTAAAAATGTACCTCGTGAAAAATTTTAGCTCCAAAAATTTTTATTGCAATGTTAAAAAACTTCAAAATCAATTAATTAAACCACAAAAATAAACAAACTCTTCTAGCACATCCCTCTGTTGCACATGTTTGTGGACCACATTATCATGTCTTAATATTTCACCAGTTCTGGTGTTTTTAAATGTCCGATTAGGGTTGTACTTCTTTTGCTTCAAGAGAAAATGGTATAGAGCAATATTTACAAGCTCTTCCATTTCTTTTGTAAATATTGTTTTATCCAAACACTTAAAAGTGACACCAGTTGCACTGATTCTAAAATTTTGACTTTTACAAACTCTTTTGTTTACATTAAGAAAGTTAAGAAAAAAATTAACTAAGGAGAGTGGTTAGTTGGCTAAGAGTTAGGTAAAAAGAGCGACAGACCCCAAATTCTAAATTTTATAATTACAGCTTTCGACTATGAGATGGTTGGCTATGACTAACTTTAACTATTCTTATTCACAGTTAATCAATACCACATTCTCATTGCCCTTTCACGCACTGTACACAGAGTAGGCGCTCTTATGATTTATGAATTATGAGATTTGCGCAATAATGCTAAAAGCCATCACTGCAATTATAAAAAAAAAACTCCAAAAATAGTTGATCAGACTGCAGAAAAAGAAACAAACTCTTCCAAAAAATCCCCAATTTGTACATGTTCGTGGAGCACATCCTCATGTCCCAATACTTGATTAGTTCTGGTGTTTATAAATGTCCGATTGAGGTTGTACTTTTCTTGATTCAGGAGAAAATCGTATAGAGTATCATTTCCAATCTTTTCCATTTCTACTGTGAATATTTCTCCATTCATAGGATTAAAAGTGACACCAGTTGCACTGATTCTAAAAATTTATGTCATACAGAAGTTTATGTTAATATCAGCCAAGTAAAAAAAGGTTAATTAAACTACATAAAAAAACAAACTCTTTCAGCACATCACCATTTTCCACATAATTGCGAAGCTTAAACTCATTTACTAATATTTCATCAGTTCTAGTATTTTTAAATGTCCATTTAAGGTGGTCTCTTCCTCTTTCCTGGAGTAAAACAGATAAAGTTCTATATTTAAGCTCCTCCATTTTTTTTCTAAATATTTCTCCCTTCAAAGATTTAAAAGTGACACCAGTTGCACAGATTCTAAAAATTAAAGTTTGACAAACCCTTAAGTTTATGTAGTCTACCGAGTAATCCGAGCCCGAGGGCTTGGATTACTTACCTTAAAATTAACTTAAAACCCTACCTTTCAAAGATGAAAATGAAAGCCAAGATCAGCAGCAGCAATTTCAATACCATTTTCTTCCAAATTTCTGTAAAGCTCTAATGAAAGTTATGTTAGTAACACACGTGAAAATTTACAAATAGACTATAGGCATTGACTACCCACTACCTTTATCATGAAAATGGAAAAATCAAAGCAGAGTGCGGTTAGATAGTTGCGTAGGTTGCCGTCTGTCAACTGCATTTCGTCTAATCAAAAAATACACAGCTTTTTAACGAATCTAAAATAGCACTAAAATCGTCTGAGCAAATATTGATATTTTTTACGAGAAAGTACGGTCACTCCTCGTAGATTATCATATCAGATTGCTTTCCTTACACCGCTAGCACATATACCTTAAATCCTCTAATAGGCAGACTACCTGTCCTAATTTTTTGTCCTAATTATTTCTTGTCCTAATTAGCCGAATTTTAGAACCTGGTTGAGTGTTAGGGCGTGCTTTACCCGGCCACTGGTCGTACCGGTATCATTTCCGCAAGGGACCTCCCATTCTCCCTTGTGGGCGGGAAAATGTCTAATAGAATCTATCCGTCTAAAAATATTATGGGTACTACGTACATTGCGTTATATCGAGGGGCCGTTATATCGAGTTTATCTTGACATGTTTTCTTAGTCGGGACCGACTATAGGGGGCCGTTATATTGGGAGGGCCGTTATATCGGGGAGGCCGTTATATCGGGAGTCTGGGTTGACGTTTTTTATTAGTGGGCCAACCAAACAAAGCCAAAGGGCCGTTATATTGGGAGAGGCGTTATATCGGGCGGCCGTTATATCGAGAGTTTACTGTAATTAATATGTAATTTTTAGAAATGTTATAATTAATATTTGCTGGATTTGTTTTCAGTTTTTGATAATACAGTTTAACTGTAATCATTAACTGTCTTGTTTCTACAATTGTCTTTCACTGTGTCGTGTCTAGAGTTGTCTTTAACAATTAAAGATTAACTGTATTTGTCCTTACAGTTGTCTTCTACTGTATTGTCTTCATAGTTGTTTTTAACTGTATCCTTCTAGCGTAATCATTAACTGTTTCTTTTATACAGACATCAACAACTGTATGCACTTCACAATTATTTTTAACTTTATCAGAAAATAGGAAATGCTTCAGGAAATTTTTTATTATTTTATTAATTTTCTTCGTTATTTGTTGTGTGTAAGAATTACGAAGAAGTTGTCAAAACATATTTTAGAGAAAAAAATTAGTCAGGGTATTATGAATTTTAAGGGTTTTATTAGTGCCAAAATTTTCGCATTCTAATATTTATTCGTTTTAGAAGCAGAAATGGCATGTTCAATTAAAAACACATTAAATTCGCGCCTTTAGAGAATATCGCTAATTTCTTACTGCTTGGGTCAAGTGCTATCTGCTTTCCCTTTCTCAAGGTTATTATTTCTCCGCAGTTGTTCTACTTTGCCAGTAGACTAATCGCTCGGCATTTGTCTCACACCAAATTTTTCCTCAGTTCTTTTACAAACATGACCACTGCCAGCACCACTGTCAAAGATCTATCTGTTTTGTGGCTGGAAGTTTGTGTGTTTGTCTAAAGCAGGCAAGAGAAGAAGATATTACACTGCTCCGCTATGACTCAGCCCCAATCATTACTGCTTCTTATTCGCAAATCAAATTTTTATTTATTGGTGGGGAGAAGGCTTGTTGATACAGCAAGACTGTCTTCTCTCTTTTTTCTCCATAAAATCTTTCTTCTGTCCATTGGAAACCGTGTCTGCTGCTTCTGCCGCACCACAAATTTTTAAGGGGATGGGCAAATAATACACATGTGCCTTCATTTTTTTTTAATTGCAAAGATTTTTGATATAACTGGCTATGATTTCCACTTTCTTTTTTCTCTTCTTATGTTTAGTTAATTTAATAATTATAATTTGAGCATTATAATTATAATAATTTATATATAAACAATGCCCTATGACTAATTTTTAGGCTTTCACATCCAAAAAATGCTTGAGTAATTGGGCAGAAATTTGCTAAGTACGAGCAAGTGCCTTGTTTTTTATTTTCATTGCCAAATGTTGGAATACGATCAGTATGCAGGTGCTTTTTTATTCAGCATCATATATTTTCTTATGGTTAAATCAATTGTTTAACAGTCAATCCCCCTCATATGCAACAAAGAAGTCGTGCCATCTCAGTGCCGAGCCTCACCAATCTTCCTCGCCATGCCGACGAGCCTCCTCTACATGTTTACGACAATGCCGGGGTCACATATGAAGTGGGAAAATTTTTAGGAAAGGTTGGTAAGATATTCCTTACAGACTCGAAAGTGCTTGAAACTTCTGGTGACTCATTGTTTGCTTGTTATCTTGTTTGGCTCAAAAAGTGTTTTAAGCTGGTGACTCATTTTCTTCACCAGACTATATTTAACATAATTAAGGGAGGATTTGCCAAGTGTTACCTAGCAAGTAGTGATGGGCAAGAATTTGCGCTGAAAGTAATTGCCAAAGAGTCGATAAAAAAGGCGTCTCATTTAAATAAGATCAAGAAAGAAATACTCACGCACTACAGCCTTCGACACCCCAACATAGTGGCTTTGTATACAACCTTCGAAGATGTCGACTTCAAGTACATGCTCTTGGAGTATTGCCCCAATAGAACCTTGGCTGACTACATTGAGCTAACACCTGGTTAGTTATTTGCTGAACACTTTTAGCTATTTGTTGTAAAAAATTTTATTTTTCCAGGCAGATTCATCAATGAGGCCAATTCAATAGTGTTTTTGAAGCAGTTGCTCAAAGCAGTCAAGTATTTGCACTCCGAATGTGGCATATTGCACAGGGTGTGTAGGCCATTATCCCACTATTTTTTTACTTAATCCAAGCAGCTTGCTGCCAAAATGTTGGGGGAGTCCCTCAAAGCGGCCGTATCTTAGCTTTCTGACTTTTGAACAAAATTTTACTTGCACTCTTCATAAGCCCTACCAATTTTGCGTCGAATGAGACGTTAGCCATGAGCTTTTCACAAAAAAAAAGCAGTTGTGACTGTTAACAGATCTAAAATTGGAAATTTCCCAACTTTACGTATGTTCCAACTTCCTATTTCTATAATTTATGTAAAAAAAAGTCATAAGTAAGGTGTCATTTGACCAAGAAGTGGCAGGGCTTTTAAGCAGAATTTTTTTATTGACAACATTTCAGGACATTAAGCCAGGCAACATTCTCCTCTCCCGCGAATACACCGTCAAATTGGCTGATTTTGGGTTTTGTTGCTCCATCCAAGAGCTGGAGTATCGCATTTCACACACTGTCTGTGGTACACCCAATTATGTTCCAGTAGAAGTGATCGAAAGAATGGGTCACTCAATTTACTCCGAGAGTTGGGCTATCGCTTGCACCTTCTACTGCATGGTGTATGGCAAGCCTCCGTTCCACAGTGAGTGTCTGGAGACCACTTACTCCAAGATTAGAAACTGTGATTATGCGTTTCCCCAGCACTTCCCAGTCTCTTCCAAGGCACAGGATTTCATCAAAAGGTTGGAATCTTAAGTTGGGTGATACGGGAACACACCAATCCAAACAAAATCTCTTGGACTTTTTTAAAAACATGTCCTCACCATTTCTAAGTGATTCTTACAAGCTATATGCAATAAAACAGCTGACTTTTGCACCCTTTTATCTAAAACCCTGATTTTCGAAGTATCCTAAACTCCTACTTTTGGGGCTTCCCACTTTTTGCCCAAGGACCAAGGCAAAAAATCAAGTTTCGAGGTAGAAAAGGGTGAAAAACAATTTTTTTTCGCATTACTTATTATTTCTTTGTTCAGAACCTTGTTAAAAGATCGCTACAAAAGGTTGAGTGTGGATTCAATGCTAACACATCCCGTCTTGTCGCCCATCAGCACCAAGAGTCTTTCATATGCCAGTGGATTATATAGGTACTCATTACTTTATGAAACAGGTGCATATGGCTAACATGCGCTAAGCCTACACCCAACCGAAAGCCTAAGGCTTGGTTGGGGTCTATGATAGGTCCCCAACTTTTGATAAAATTGTTGCAACCTATACATTATTACAGACATAGGCCACGCAAAAAATCTAAATCAGCCGAGGGGATAGGCTAAATTTTGAGAACCTAAACATTTTTTTTCTTCAGTGGTGTGGAAATTGCAAGCACAAGACCTGTGACAAGCGCCACTGAATTTTCTGCTAAAATGATGAGCGGAGAAAAGGTGGACTTTTTAATTTTAATTAGTTGTGCCCTTGTCAAGTGGGTGTTTGTTGTAGAGCAAGAGTGTTCTAGTGGACTCTGGTCTCGGGAGTGAAGTGCTATTTGGGCATACCTGCAAATTTATGCGCAAAGTGGTGGACAAGTATGTGCAGTGCATTGGCTCGGCCCTGAACAGGCTTGACCCCTATTGTAAGCGCTGAGAGGCTGACTGGAATGGGATTATGCTAATTAATTGCAGGTTTCATGCCCTCCAACAATGAATTGCCTGCCTCTTTTGTGACCAAATGGGTGGACTACACCAACAAATTTGGATTCGGCGCCACACTAAGGGATGGCACAAGGACTTTGCTCTTCAATGACCAATCCACTATATCTGTTTCGTGAGTTATAGCAAATTATTCAGTCCTCAATGTCACATTTGAGTAGTAGAGTCTAGACTAAAAATTCTGAATACCGTATTGTCTCTAAGAGAACCACCCCCCTCTAATTCAAAATCGTGTTCTTGGCATTGTGTTTTTGGCCTACTTTTTCCAAACAAGTCTTAGGCAAGTTACCACCCAATTTATAGCTAAAACAATAAGCTACAATTTGAGGGGTAACTTGCTTGAGAGTTGTCTCCAAAAAGTAGGCCAAAAACACAATACCAAAAGCAAGATTTTGAATTAGGGGCGGGGTGTGATTCGAGAAAATACGGTAAGGGTATAATTTCCAAAGTCTGATAGGATGGTGCCAAAGTCCGCAAACTGCAGGCTAGCTAAGCTATACTACAACAAACATCATAAACAAAATTCTTTTCCAGACAGCCAAACAACCGCTTCTCCTACCGTCGCCGCAAGTTTGATGACGAAGCCCTTACCTGGCTATCAGAGGACCAGCCCCCAACCACAGAAATAAGTGACAAGGTGGAGCTGCTTCGTTACCTCCGCGACTACATGGACAGAGAGCTGTATTCTTTTGTCAAAATGGAGGTGCATATGCAGGTGGAACGGACTCGCCAACGTAAAGCCAGCAGTGGACAAGAGAGTGGAGGAGAGTCCGTCCCCGAACAACAGCCCTCTTCTTATGCCAGACGGATGGGCAGAAGTAGTAGCAGCAGCAATTTTGGGGAGCAGAGGAAGAGAAGCAGCAGCAGTCACGCAGAGTGCTATGCCAGCAGAAGACCCGTCACTCATTTGGTTGATTTTCGCAAAATCTCCAATGCTTTGTTCATGATCTTGTCGGATGGGACTTGCCAGGTATCCCTTGAAAAATAACCGTAAAAACCTTTTAATCTAAGTAAATTGGCAGATCAACTTTCCGGAAACCCGCTTCAAACTCTGTATGTGCATAGGTTCCACTAAAGGCGGCCAAAAAGTGGTTCAGACCTATCTTGTCACTGCCGAACACCAAGTTTTTGCCTATGAATATGGTGCCGATTGTGAAGCCAACGGGGAAAACATCCTCCCGATTGAATTCCCACCACACCTCACTTCCATGGAGAAGATTTTGGTGCAGTATGGGCAATTGTTGGCAGCCAAGAGTCCTGTTTTTTGCTCTACTGATTGCTGAGTAGTGAAAGTTTTTTGTGGTGCTAAGCAAAAGGCATTGCCCTGCTTTGTTGGGCTGGTTTACTTATTGTTTTTTAAGCCTTTCTCTGCTGTTCTTTTAAGACTTATAAGTTGAGTTTTACGGGTAGCATGTTTGTGAATTTCTTTTCAATCACCATAAATACTCTGTTCGACCGTTTTTGGAGGCCTCCTTGTTTAATAATGGTGTTCGTTTGTGGCATTCTGTTTTTTCTTCAACTTTTTTCGTCTATTTTTAGAGCACGACCACTCCGCTTGTAGGCCGAGAACACAGCTACAAGACGAGCGGTCGTGCTCCAAAACTAGGCGAAAAAAGTTGGAGAAAAAACACAATTTTACAAACACCTTTTTAAAAGAGGGCAAGAGGAGGTACCCTCAGTAAAATGATGGTTGGTCCGTGTTCTTTTCCAAATTGTTTGATATTTTTGAACAAAAGCACCCATTTTTAAAAGAGCTTTTTTGTTCTGAGACCTACCAGTAGTCAAAATGTCTTGAGGAATCCGAATCTGAAAGCAGAATTTCAAAAAGTGGCTTGGTTGCCGAGATATGGCTGCGAGTAAGGTGGTCGATGTTCCAAAATGTCAATAGTCCAACTTTTGGTCATATCTCGACAACCAAGCCACTTTTCAGGATCATGCTTTCAGATTCGAATTTTTCAGGACTTTTTGACTACTGGGAGGCCTCAGAATAAAACATTTCTTTCAAAATGGTTACTTTTATTCAAAAATATCAAACATTTTGGATAGAATCATGCCCAGCTGTCCTATGTCCAGATATCCTCTCATGGCAACCACGCAAATAACTTGGGAATGGTCTGCCAATGTGGCTTCTATTTAGTTTTTTTGCAAAACAATGTGAGTTTTGAATACACGGCGTCCAATTCACATAATTTTTTTCTTGCAGTTTATAAATTGTTCAGTCAATATCAAGCTCATCTATTACCGGAATTATATGCTCACATATCCTTCTACTCCATGATTAACTTATTGTAGAGATGTCTGTCTTTTTGGCCAAAATGTATTCTAGTATCCTGGCCCAAATGGCCAAATGTTATTCATAGTTTAAGTCGTCTTTATTGGTCAAGCTGCGTTCATGCTCCCACAAAACAAAAGTTAGGTAACAAATTTTAGAATGGTCTACAATCAACAACTTTCATTTTGGTTTTTAGACGTTTTGTACTCAAAATGATCACCAAAATCTGGCAAAAAGTTTGGTAATAAGAGCTCTTGAGGAGATTTCTAAAAAGGTTGAGAATTCAAGCCATCTTAAATTGGTTTAATGACTCTTGTTTCGTAGGAGTATGAATGCAGCTTTAGCACTTTTATTTTAGCATATTGAGGCAATTTCTGTGCCAAAAATAAAATATAAAAGTTATTTGGTGTTGCCTTTGAAAACAAAGCATAACTTTGCTTTCAAAAAAGTTCTTATCAATACGACCACCCGAGCACGCAGAAAGGCTTCAGGAACCCAAATCTGAATACAGAATGCAAAAAGATAGCTTGTTTGTTGAGATATGACCTAAATTTGGTCACCAACAAAAATTGCCAGATGCCAAGTTTAGAGCGTACTGCGTTTGCTCTAATAAACGCCCCCCTCCGATTTAAAATCGTGTTTTTGGCATTGTGTTTTTGACCTACTGGTTGCTGAGATATGATCATAGCCAGCCGCAAACTTAGTTTTATATCCTTTCTTTTCTTCTAGTTTTTATTATATCTCAACAACCAAGCCACTTTTTCAAATTCTGTCTTCAGATTCGGATTTCCGAGGTCTTTTTACCTACCTGGATGCCTTAGAATAAACAATTTCCTTAAATTCTAAGGTTTTTTTTCAAAATTTTGAAAACCCATCTCAAATTGGCCACTCCCCTCGCGTGCTCACCATTCTCACCCTTAGCCATTTTTTCTTCGCATAGTAGAAAACAAGAAGAGAGGCTGAAGAAATTACTGCAGCATTTTTGTTGGTTCAAGAAAGTTCTTGTGCGCTGGTCAATATTTGTTATAGATGTGTATTTTGTGTTGTCAATAAACGCTTGGGAATGTCCCTTTTTGGTGCATCTAAGAGTGGTTGGAGAGAAAAGACAAGACAAGCATGCATGCCTTTTTGTGCAAAGTTGTTTTTATTGCCCAATTATTTTTTCGTATCTTCTTGTGCCACTGTGCTCATTTCTCATTCATTTTTAGATACCCGGTTGGAATGAACACTGCAGACAGTTCTTCAACGGAAATATCCAGGTTTGTTGCCTTTTTAAGGGATGGCTTGACTTCTTGTGAAAATCTGGTCGTGCTTTTCACCATATGCTCTCTGAGAGTTTTTTCTTTCAGAGCTTCAACGCCGCTTACGAATCTTCGAAGCACTGGATGTGAGTCTTGTTTAAACTCCACCAATATGTCAGTGCTGGAAATGGAAGCGTTGGCTGCTGTTCGCGAGATCTCTTCATTTGTACACTCGATTTGCATCAGCGAAGTGTTGTCTCGGACGCCTGAGCTCATCTTTCTCAATTTGGTCACAGTGGAAGGTGGGTCTTTTACTTATCATATTTGTTTGATCCTTTCACACATGCTATCTTTTCCAGGTGAATGCTATTGCTTGGAGCTGACTGAGAAAGGATGGCGTATTTGCTCAGATCGACACGTAAATTGTGCCTTCTACAGTTGTGTTTCGATAACTCGGCACTCTTGAGGACTGGCTCCAGGTGCCGGGTTATTGGGGGTGCCGGTTTGTTGAGACTCGGCTGTATGGCCAATGTTGTCGACGTCAATGTTTTCACCTAGACGTGGATTAATTTTAGGATTGCATGTATGGGGACTTTCGCAAACTAGAGCTGCACTCCAGATACTTCGAGACCATCTACCAACTACTTGACTTCGTCTCTGCCGGCTACAGACAGAGGTTCGCCAATCAACTTGCCGAGAAGCTCAACAACACTCAAATGTTAGCACAAAGTTAAAAATAGTGCAGTAGTTGGAGTCAAAGGAAAGTACTTAGTGCTGAATCTTTGGATTAATTTTTTACTTTATGATTGTTGTAGTTGTTTCACACAACAATAAGTGTTTATTACCGGTAAAATGCCAGCTAAAGGTGGTTCTTCAGAAAATTTATTGAACTTTTCGATGGAAAGGCTAAGGTATTACCTGTAACCTCGGTACTGAATTTGCCTTGATCCAAAGCCTTAGTAGTCGTCTTTTTTGTTCTGATCTTCAGCTGTGGGTTAACTTCTTGTTTTTAGTGTTAGAAAAAAAAGGATCAACTTTTTTTCTTTTTTTTTTCGCTTTCTCTCGTCTCTACTGCTTTTTTATTTACCTGTTTAGACGGCTTTGAGACGCGACGGAGGTATTTAGCATGCGCGAAAATTATCAGTAGAGCTGTAGAATATGGATAGTCGTTAGCAGATTATTTTCGACTGTTAAAGGTCAAGGTTAATCTAGTAGTTGGGGTGTAGGTAAAGTGTTGAAGAGTTAAAAAAAAAAGAGAACCATCTTTAGCTGGCAATACTTATTTATTGGCAGATGATTTGTAGGGACATACAAAAATACCCACTTTCAAATCATTTTCCTTGCACAGTTTGCATCAGTATAATATGAGTTCATCTAGCGTTCTGTCGCTCGAGAACGGTTTTAGAAAGACCTAGCACATTTTGGAGGAACAAGCGCCTGGATTAGTGAAAAGAATAAGTTGCTTAAAGCTTAGGATATGCATATTCTCAAAGTGGACATCTGCCAAGTGGGCAATCTACTTATAACTTCAACTCAAAAATTTCAACAAAAATGAGCTGCGACCAAATGAGTGTGTACGAGGTATAGTGTATTTGAAAGCTATCTTCTTCGGCTACAAACTGGTATATGAACTTATGTAAGACTGGTGTAACAGATGCAAGAAAAATTATGACAAGTTTTTAGGTTTTTTGAATGACCCTCAAATTGATAAGTAGGAAGTACCATATTTCCTCTAATAAGCGCCCCCCCCCCATTCAAAATCGCGTTTATGGTATTGTGTTTTTGACCTACTTTTCCAAACAAAGTCTCAGGCAACTTAGCACCCAAATTGTAGCTGAAACAATAGGCTACAATTTAAGTGATAACTTGTCTAAAAGTTGTCTAGAAAAAGTTGGTCAATACACAATCCCAAAGGGGCGGAGCGTTTATTAGAGGAAGTACGGTAAATAGTGGTCAAGTCATTAAAACACAAGATTATGCCGAAAAATTATAAGATCCAAGGAAAGACCTGATTATTATTGTAAGAATATTAAGTCTCTTAAACATTTTTCACATCATACTTTTTTGCTGCTTTTCTATACAGCTTATACCCTTGTAGAAACAGGCCCTCTGTGTGGTGGTATTGGTGGCACTTCCTCAGCCAGTCCGCCAATAACACCTGAAGTGGGTGTTGTTGGTGTGGAAGGATTGTTCAGGTATTCCACACTCTGATAAGCCGATGCACAGGTGCCACCACTCCTGTTCTGTCGAATAAGTCCTCGGAGTTTTCTTAGTGAGAAGTTAGCGGAGACAGAATTTCTCGGCTGCGTGCTAAACTTTGTTGACAAGTTTTCGTTTAGAGCACTAGTTCTGCTCAATTCGGCTCTACAAAGATCCAAAGCTCAAGGTTTTTAGCGATTTAATAAACAAAATGTCTACTTTGAGTTGGCAGGACCTAGGCCATGTAGAGGTATTTGGGAAGCAGTAGAAGTCGCTTGTGGCGTAGCTGCTGGCGGAGTTGTGGCTCGGTCATGTTCATTGGTAGTACAGGAAGTTTTGTTGGCTTTGGTGACCAAATTTTTGAACCAAGTAACATCCACACCCAAAGTATGTCTGCTGAGGGAACCTCTGGCGTGCCTCTTTTTCTTTGGTCGAAAAACGCTCTCTGGGGTGGTTGTGCTGTTGACCAGCTTGTTCTGGACGCCTTCTAAGGCGCTGCTCTTGTTGTAAATTGATTTTTGTGGACTGCTGTTATTGTCCTCTTGACTTAGTTCGAGTAGTAGTGGTGCTATCGCTGCTTCGAAGCTGCTCTACAATAATTTGGAATTTTTACGATAAAATTTTAACACAAACCGCTTGGTCTTCATAAGGACTTCTCCTTGAATTGGCGGGCGAAAGAGAAACACTCTGAAGCTCTGGAGGAATATCCAGATTGAGCAATTTTCTGCCAGTGGCTGATTCTCCTCTCTCAATAAATATCTAAAACCAACCTATTATTATTACTCCAAACGGAAAATCTGGGATCTTCTTTAACCCAAAGTTGAAAAGCAGAACAAAAGAGACGACTACCAAAGGTTAGAGCTGGAAGACGACATTAAAGACAGAGAAAAGAGCCAGAATTTTAAGCCCAAAGCTGAAGATCCTCACCTTGGTTGTGGTCTCTTTCTGGGCACACTTTTTCAAAGTCAACGAATAAGTGATGTTGTTACGCACACTTGCTGGCTGCTCTTCACTTTCCTTTTCCTCCTCTTTTCTGGGCATTGTGTGACTGTAGAAACCATTGAACATAGCCAGAGGGGTGGAAGGACTCCCCGACTGTGCACCACCATTCTGTGGTTGTTGTGCACTGTCAGGCCTCCACGAACCAACTTTATAGGCCACAACTGAAGCATGGTCAAGCTTGCCAGGCATTCTTTAAAAATGCAAATATTTGCAGTTGTTGAGAGTCTCTTTCCGATATACAGTTGCGGACAATTGATTGGCGTCAGCACATGTATTTTTCTATTTCATTATTTTTGTACGTAAATCCTAAAAGTGTTTGAAAAACTTAATATACAGTTTTGTAGAGCTTTTCAAGGGCTACAATACTGTTATTACACCTTTCCCAAAAAAATATTTTTTTTGGTTTGTTTTGGG
The DNA here is from genome assembly GCA_000981365.1 of Subanguina moxae. NCBI lineage: Eukaryota > Metazoa > Nematoda > Chromadorea > Rhabditida > Anguinidae > Subanguina > Subanguina moxae. The sequence goes on along the minus strand of BBSZ01005293.1, from coordinate 1,025 downwards.
CAATCTTTACGGGCGTTGCATTTTTTTGCCCGACAATTGATTGGCGTCAGAAATTGTTTGCCACTTTTTTTGTAGTTTTTGTAGTCTATTGGCAACTTTTTGTTTTTGTTTAAATTTCCTAATGCCTGCAAAACGCTGTGAAGAAAGAATTGAGAAGCTTATTGTGCGTCTTCAT
>BBSZ01005171.1:903-23913 GCA_000981365.1 Subanguina moxae | reverse complement strand
TACTTTTAGACATTGTGCTTATACATTTGACTGCTTGTTGTTTATCAACCATTTTTACCGTATTTGGCTTTGGTTGAATTCTCTTTCCAGCTATGGATATCAATGAATCGTCAGCATCGCAAAAAAGTAAACTTATACGCTGGTCATATTCAGTTATAGCAATAAAGCTATTAAAATATTGCTTTTTGGTTTTTTTGTGTAACTGTTACAATTTAAAAGTAAAAAGGCACCAAAGGCGCTATTTTCCCTAGTTTATAGTTAACTGAATTTTTACTTATCTTTCAATTAATCAATAAATTTATTTTAAAACATTTAACATTTATATCAACATTTTTTCATTTTCAGCTTTAAAAAGTGGCTTAAATTGAAATCTATCGTCAAATTGTTCGTTTTTACGTCCAAAGTATGTACTTTTCCCGTCAAATTGTTATAATTTGATTATCTAAATGATATTTTGGTGATCTTTTCTAACTTTTTAGCGTGTAGCCCTGGATCTTCTCTTTCTAAGAGACATCAACTGACTCGATCTTGTTGGAAAAAGTTAGATGAAGTTGCATTTTGAAAATCACCTCTATATAAGATTTTTTCTGATTTACTTACTTACCTTAACCTTTAAACTCTCGCTCATGGAATGGCAGTCTTCCAGACAGTCTTTATGTTGTCTTCGCAAGGTCTCTAAGTTAAGCTTCAGCTTTTTGGTGTCCAACTGGCATTTCTCAGCTAGTAAGCTCAAGCTGTCTAGCTTGACGACTAATCCAAAGCAGTCTTCTAGGTTTGATTCAACTTCAGCCAACTTGCCCTTTGCTAGTTGCAGGTCAATTTTTTCTGTATCCTGGTTTTGCTTGTTCACTTCTTCTCTCACCTCTGCCAATTGCTCTTTTACCTTGAATAATAAATGTAATCATAAAGTATTAATAACTGGTGGAAGAAAAGTTTGCGGCGGACTTTTTATAGTCTCATTAATTATGAGACAACCCAATATATAAATGTATAAACTCGAAAACGTCAAAATAGTTTTGTAATTGCCCTCTTATCTTGATAAAAACCTTTAGCTTAGTAATTGTAAAAAATAGAGTCTGTGCTGCTTTAAAAATACTTTTAAAGCATACATAAATTTATACTGATTTTGGTCAACAGTGCTGACGCACTAATTTTGGCAGGAATAGAGTGTTACACAATGCTGCCAACTCAAATTTGAAAAAAAAATGGCCAAGACATTCACCTTCTTCTCTTGATAATTTAGCTCATTGAGTATTTTCTTGGTCTTTTCCACTAATTGCTGGCGCTCCTTTAAATCACTTAGTAGGACTGGCCATTTTTGGTTTAGGCCTAGTAGTTTTTGCTTCAAGTCTGTATTGGGAATTTTGTTCAGTACTTCTGACACTTTTCTACTGTAAAACGTCTAATAATTAAGGAAATGTTAGGTTTTATAGAGAAATTTACCTTGTTACAAGTATCTCATTCTCTTTATCCAAAATATCTTCATGAAGTTGGCTAAAGTCTTTAGTGAAATACTCGTCAATCTTTTGTAAGTCTGTGGGAATTAAGGAAAAGCTGTCCAGATCTGCCCCTTTCTGTTTCATCCACATTATTAAAGAGTCTAGTTCTCTGCTGGCTTCATCTTCTTCCATACAAGCTGTCTTAAAAGCCGTCATTTAGTTTATTTACTTTTCTATTATTTTTTCATTTTACAAAAATAACCAAATACCAAACTCCCCAAAATTTGGAAAAACATCCAAATTACATTTGGGCTTGGTTTTTTTGTAAATTTTTTACGTTGTTTCCTTTATATTTTTCTAAGTTTTGTCGCAGACAACTGATAGTCACTTACATTTAATAGAACAAATTCAAAATTTTTGGTTTACTAACAGTCTTTACATCAGGGCTGCAGCCGGGTTTTATTTTTCGAAACCAGAAACAGAAAAGATAACTCAAAAAAAACCCAGAAAACCAGAAATCAGAACTGTCGAACTGGTAAATTTCCTATTTGAAAAGTGTTGAACTCGTAAAATGTTACTTCAAAAATTGCAGAACTGGTAAAAAAAAATTTACCAAATTCCTAACAGAGTATTTCGAAAATTTCCGACCTTCAGTCTAAAGGTCCTTCTAGGTTCTAAAGGCTTTAGAAATCTAATTTTCGGATGTTTACTTACTCACCACTTGGTTTACATAGTCTCTTAGTGGTTTGAGACCCTCAGTATTATTAAAGATTATTTCAATTGACCTACTGTAGCTGATTGTTTGATGATGTCAATCTTTCGAAGCAGAACAGCCAATTGTTGCTTGGATACATGCATTTTCTCGACCACCTCTAACTGCATTGAAGGTTCTACCAGAAGGCGTTGTATCTGCTGACTCTTGCTTTCCAACTGTACAAAACTGGGTTTTAACTGCTCGATTCTGTTCTCAGCATCTTCTAATTTGGCTGCTTGGGTCAATCTTTGTTCCTGATTATTGCCATCTGATTTGGTGCATGAATTGATCCTCTCTTCAATATTTAACAGATCCCTTTTAATATCTTTTTGTATTTCATTAAAATGGGTGGCCAACTCTTTCATTGTCAGTAAATCAGCTTTCCTCTGGTTTATGCTGTTGCCCAGCCCCTTCCATCTTCTATTAAACTCATCAGTGGTTTGCACGACTTTCTGACAGAATTCGTCATTGTCCGAAAGACGAACCACCTCTCCAGCTGCCTCGTTTAACTATAATTGATTTATAGTTAGCTGGTAGTTAATTCACAGTTGAAGTATTTTTAATCCTAATCAACATATGGTTAAGGGTGGTACCTTTTCCCAGGTACTAAATTTTGTTTCCTAGGGTCTAAATTGAAATACGGCTGTTTACACATCTTTTGCGTGCTGTTTATGGTTCTAGCCACTCGTTATACTTATAATTGATAACATTGTTCATGTATTTACAGTGGTGTTTTTTTTTATTTTTGAAAGGAATTTTTTTTTCTGAGGTACCCTAGTTAGCAAAGATATCTCAGAAATCCGAATTTAAAAAAAGAATTTCAAGAACAGGCTTGGTTGCTGAGATATGATCATAACCAGCCGCAAAATTACTTTTTATCCTTTTTTCTCCTATTTTTGATCATATCTCAGCAAGTAAGCCTTTTCCTGAATTTTTGTTTTCATATTTGGATTCCTAAGGTTTTTTTGCCTACCAGGGTGCCTCATAATGAAAAAATTCTTTCAAAAATGAGTACTATGAAAATGAGTACCAAATGAGTACCAAATACATGTAAATTTTTGTGACGTAACAAAGTGACCGCGTAACAAATGTACCTCGTAACAAATTTTCGCGTAAATTATGGTGTACAGTCAAATAAAATTTTTTATAAAATTTGACTGCTTTTTTCACACCACTGTATATGACCATGGTTAATTAATGCTAAACTACAGTTTCATTTTAAACTACTTATAGTTAGCATACAGTTTATTCAGTTGTATATACATGTACTCATGGCAAAATCATAGTTTACTTATTGTTGACTGATGATTAAGTTGCATTTAACTCACATTTATCCATTTCACCTCTTCATCCTTGTACTCATTTTCCAACATTTGTAGTAAAATGAGCATGTTGTTGAGAAGACCAACATTCATGTCGGCAGATAAACTACAGGCATCCTTTAACATTTTCGTTTTCCCTGTCAACCATTTATCCATAGAAGAGCACTCGCCCAACAAGGTAGCTATTAACTGGCCAGACTTTTCTAGTTGATCTGTGCTTTCTTCCAACACATTCCATTGCTTGTTCAATTGGTTGTAAAGGTAGTTGACAGTGTTGTTGCTGACAGATTGGACATCTTCATCCAGTGAGCCAATGAGTTGTTGCGTTTTGAGACGCAGAGCAGCCATCTAAATTTTCATACATTCTTTTAGCAGCTCATACGCCTAATTACCTCTGGCTGTTTATCCCTTCTCCGAATGACATATTTAGCCAATTCTCTGTGGAGGGCAGTCAGCACAGCTTTGTTTTGAGGATCGTCCAGCTCCAAACCTACCAATTTCTGCACACTTCCCTTTTGGAGATGCATCAATTGATTGTATTCTGAAGAAATCCATCTGTGCAGGGCTTCCTTTTGACTGTTCCAGCCTCTTAAGTGCTCATCACTTTGGGCTATCTTCTGGATAAGATCTTGAAGTTTTCGCTCAGCATCATCCTTGAAACTCATGAGCTTTTAAATTAATAATTGATTGCAATATAAAGAAGCATGTTAATAGTGTGAGATTTATAATTTTTACGAAATAAAAATTGCGGACAAAGTTTCTTGATGGTGTATATTTTTATCACGTCATTTTTTTTTCTCATTTATTTGGTTTATTTATTTAAAATAAAGATGTGTTGTGATTGGCGTTTCAATGTATGGTTAATTAGGTGGTTTAATTAGGTAGTCTTGATAACTTTATCGATATTGTTTTAATTTTGGTGATTTTTAAAGACTTTGCTCTGACACCCTGTAAAGTAAAAAATAGATAGAAATGAAGGGTCTAACAAACATTACAAAAATTGCTAGGGACAGCATTGATAATTATTAGTTTTTCAAGATTTCTTTTTACAAAAAATGTAATGAAAACCTGTCTTTTTCTAAGCGAAAAGAATTCTTGAGTGATTTGAGCGATCACAGTCTGGTCTGCTTTGCCTTCATGTACGGACTTTCTCGAAAATTGTCGATCTATTTGCACAAATATGGAGCAAAACTCTTCCAGTTCATTAATAGCAGCTCTGGTAAGTCGCAGTTCGGTCTTCCAGCTGTTGCACTGTTCCAGTTGTTTTTGGAGCACTTCTAAGTCCAATGCTGAGAGCTGAATAGACTTTGAGAGCATCTCTTGTTGGATTTGCTTCTCCATACTGTCTAACTTCTGGTCCAATTCTCTGTACTTCTCGTCGAAGGCCCTTTTATTCTCCGAAAGTTTGTGGCCAGCCTCCAGTTTTACTGCTAGAGTTTTTTGCAATCGCTGCAGGGCTTGACTCGTGCTCTTCATTTGCTGATGGATGAAAGTGGGACTTGCCAGGTTGGGCATCGATAGTATCTAAAATTTCATGTTTCAGTTTATTTGTACGTTTTGTTTTTATCAAAATATAGTATTTGGACTATGTCCGGGTCATTAGCAATTCATCCAAAAGCCAATTCATCTAAATACTGATTTTATTAAACAAAATTTAGCCTATGTCTTCTAAACTGCACTGAGCCCTATTTTCGGCACTAGTTAAATTGCCCTGCAGGTAAATTGCTCTACAACACGGTTATCCATACTTTTTAAAACTAGTTGTGTGTCGAGAACAATCATTATAATTTTGAATTTTCTCCTTTTCATTCCTAGGGACATCCACGTGAAAAAATGGTGAAAAAATGCTTCTTGAAAACCCAAGTAGTTTTTTTTTGGTGGGGGAGGTATAATACAGTATTACCATATAAGCTATAAGAAGTCAATTTTTTGAAATTTTTTTATCAGTAACCCACCCTTTTGGCCAGCTTTTCCAGTCCAGGCCACTCTTCGTTTACCAATCTAGTGAGTTTGTGCTCCAGTTCTGCTATTGCCTCGCAGTCAGTGGACTCCAAGGTGGTGATAGCTTCTGATAGAATGGTCTGCTCCGTCCCCATTTGCGATTCTTTTTGGTGGAATTGCTCGAGAGAGGAGATCAAGTCTTGCAAGTTGTGACTCAATCCATTAACCGTGGTGTTGAGTTTGTTGAAGCGTTGTTGAGTGACATTCAAAGAATCTTCTATACCTTTTTCTTCCATTTGGTTCAGGGTGGGTGAGGTGAGACGCATTTTGCGGAGTAGTTGTCTTAAGTCTTCTAGAGTTTTGAACTTGCTAGATAGTTCACTTCTTTTAAGCTCGTCTTCGTATTTCTTAATAATAATGTATTCGATTTAAAAAAGCATTTTTCTGTTTATGGAAGCGAAGAACCATTTAAAACTTGTTTAGAATTTTTATAGTTTTTTCTACAGTTAGAAAAATTTATTAAATCCTAAAATGGTCACTATGTTAACGTACAAGTGAAGATTTTGTGAAAAAATTTAGAAGTCATAATTTCAAGAAGCTACGGAAGAATTATTTAACTTTTACTAATATTTCTAACATATTTCACAACTGCAGAAACAAAAAATTAAGATCTTAAAGAAAATAAACGTTAAATTTTACAATTGCTAGAATCGCAGTTTAGCTAGTGATAAATTAATGTAAATAATCACCAGATCATTGAGTTCAGTCAGATTCAGCGGAAGTGGTTGGAGAGCAAGCATTTTGGTTTCGGCTGAGTCTAACCACTGGTTCATGCTCTCCATCCCTTGCTTTAAGCCCTCTTTTTCAGTTATTTCAGCTCTTGCTGAATCAACTCCTTCTTTGATTCTGTTACTCAGCACTTCATACCTTAAATTTTCTGTTTATAGATCTTAATTGGGTAAATTATTAAGTATACTTTGAAGTTAACGGCACACGGTTACTTATAAACAAATTAACAAAAAAGTAACTATGAAGTTAAATGTATATCGAAATTCCTAATTTTTTCCTAACAAACATAAAGACATTTTCAAAAAAAAAAGAATGAATAATGCGCCGCAAGCACTATGCAATTAACTACATAACTTTATCGCCCAACGGGCGCAACTACGGTTTTTAATAATAACTTAAGTATGAGTTTTAAAAAAGTTACATATAAGTTAGCTTACAGTTATTCTTTGTTGACAATTATTACTTATTATTACTTCATACAGTCAAACCTCGATATACCGAACCTCTAGGGACCAGCCAAAATGTTTGTTATATCGAGGGTTTCGTTGTATCGGAGGTCCATTATATCGAGGTTTTACTATGTAACGAACCCCTGAAGACCAGGCAAAATGTTCGTTATATCGAAAGTTTCGTGATATCGGGAATTCGTTATATCGAGGTTTGACTATAACTTTGTTTGGTAATTATTAACCTCTTATAAACTTTGTCCAACTGGTTCTGTTGTTCAGTTCGTACTTGTTCATGAGCATCCGTGCCTGACGTAACATCCACAAGCTGTTGAGCACTCTGCTTCAACTTGTCCAGTTTGTACTGGCTCTCCACTGTCGACTGTTTCAATTGAACTAGTTGGGCTAAACGAACTTCTAAAAAGCAATTTCTTTATTTGTAATTAAAAAAGTTATTTGTAATTAAAAATACCCGTGTCCGCTAGGTTTAGACCAGTGTGGGCAATATTCCTTTCCAATTCAGAAAGCCATCTGTTCACATTCATCAGGTTGTCCTCGTGTTGACTGTTTAAACTTTTCAGACGGTTTAAATGATGGCAGAAATTATTTTTGGCACGAACAAGAGCAGCGTAGTCTTCCTACGTTTAAATTTAGGCAATATATATTATCCGAATAACTGCTTCAACTATATACCTGAACTCTTTCTACGGTCTCAGTAATGTGTTTTCTATGCATCTCGGGATGTCCTGCTACCTCTCTTTTTCTCAGCTCGTCAATGTATTTGCATATCTCAACATCAATGCGCACTCCTAGCTGACTGATTTCCTTCAACTTTCCAGTCATTGAATTAATCTCTTCTTCCAAGTTTTTTAATCTATTCTTTGCCTCAACTAGGCCTTCAACACTAGCCTTAAGTCTTTGGCCATCTAACTCCCTGCTTTTGTCAAATATCCAGGATTGCATACGGCTAGATCGAGTGGAAAACTCAATGAGCAATGCAGTCGCCACATCCAGCTTGTCCAAAACACCATCTGTTTGCTTAACCAAACTTTCATAGGTGCTCTTTAGTCTGTGCTGGTTTTCTTTGAGCGCGTGGAACTGGTCAGGACTGAGTGTTTCAGCCCCTTCTTGGCACAAACGCTCTGCATCATGTACATTCTCTTCTATTTTTGCGTGGTAACTCGCTAGCTGCGAGCGGATTTTCTGAGAAAAAATGCTTATTTAACCATAATTTAACTGTGGGTTAACTTTGAGAGAACTATATTTTGCTGTCGGTTAACTATTAGTTTACTGTAACTTAAAGAGCCATACTATTGGAGATTCGAAAAACAACCTAAAAGTATGTTTTTTCGGTGTTTTCATATTTGAAACATACATTTGAATTTCAGTAAATCGTAAGTTTACTGTCTTTTTGCGATTTATTAATTACTATTTTACTGTAATCTTATTTACCGCATTCTCTCTAATAGAACCACACCCCCTAATTCAAAATCGTGTTTTTGACATTGTGTTTTCAACCTACTTTTTAGAGACAATTCCCAAGCAAGTTACCACTCAAATTATAGCTTATTGTTTTAGCTATAAATTGGGTAGTAACTTGCCTAGGACTTGTTTGGAAAAAGTAGGCCAAAAACACAATGCCAAAAACACGATTTTGAATTAGGGGGGTGTGGTTCTATTAGAGAGAATACGGTAACTAACTCTAGATTTGTATACTGTAAGAAAATTTTAAACCTACAGTAAACTCAAGACGAGCATTGGCCGTGGCATCAACCGAACCAAAATCGAACTGGAAGTCTTTTTGAGAAGTCTGCACTTGAGAAAGCTCTGATAAAAGGTGAGTGATTTGGCTGGAACGTGTGTGACATTCGTTGTAAAAGGAGTCCTAAAATGTGTTTTGAATTGTATGTTTAGTCTAAATAAGAGTTATGTATGGTTAGAAAAGTCATTTCAATTTGCAATAAACAACAAGTTTAGGCCTTGCTAAAAAAAATTATCAAAGATAGGTGTGCTTGAATCCCAAACAATAAACTATAATTTAAAAAATGCTCCTAAAAAATGTTAATTTGCATTATAAGTTTTTTAAAAGTAAATTATGTTAGAAAATATTGATTATTATTATTTATTAGAAATGAGTTTTCAGCAAGGTATATATTAGCCGAATATTTTCATTGTCATTCCATCTGTTGCATTTTCTTGTGTGTAATACCCCTGTAATTCCCCCCGCTTATGAAAATTTTTTATTGATAAACGAAATACAAAATAAAAAATATCTGTATGCGTGATTATGACAGAAGAACAACTAAACAAACGGAATAGTTACTTTCTTTAATATACTTGTGCACTATAAAAAGAAGGCAAATTAAGCCGATAAGCATTAAATGCAGAATGGAGTATAAATGAGAGCTACTGCTGCGGATTAATCATATCTGTTGGGTAAATTCTAAAATAACTGAAGTGATTACGCAGTGGCAATGCAAATATTAATGGCTTTTCACACAAATATATCACAAAACAAGTGCGTTCTTAGAGTAGAAAAGAATGCGTCAGACAATTGGCTTCTTCTCCAACCAAAAGGAGAATCTGCTCCACAACAAAATGGCAGCAATTTTTAAACAAGCAGTAGTGGCAATAGGCTCCAAGAAATAAGACTAAAAACCGGCTGTTTAAAAGGCTTTTTAAGAGCAAACTTTTTTGGCTGGTTTAGTAATTATTTTTGATAAGTCTCTGGCAGCAGCACAAGGAATAACAAAAAGAATCATTTAATCATAGCTGCTTTCGTGATTCACTACATAGTGAGAAGTATGAGTGCTGCCATCAGGAAGAGTGTGAATTGTGGTTCGGTTGATATTTTCTTTGGGGATGTGATCGGGGATGTGGCTGCTGGAAAAATTGTGAGATGGCTCTACTCCTGATCCCTGCCAACTAATATTTCTGTTCCAGCTGTGCCTTTCTGAAGGTTCTGCTGTAGAAGTGCTGCGTAATTCGCCAACACTACCGAAATGGTGAGCAGAAGGAGACATTTGAGCAGGCAGTTCCTCAGAGGGGATGTTGAGGGCATTCATCAGTCTTTTTCCTGCCTCGCTGTTGACTAGCCGCATTTGAATAGCTTTGGGGATAGAGTAGTGGCGACCACTCGAAGGGTGAATTATTTCTCCGCTATCGACATCCAATAGGCCGGTTTCAACTGCCTCTCGCACAGACACATTCCTTAAATTATGTTTATATCTAGTTTATGGGCTTGCAAGTGGGCCCAGTAATTTTGCCGTTGAGAGATAACTATGGGTTTGGTATGGGTCAATTATTCTTTAGCTTTAAATATACCGTAAGTTGCATTGTTTAACTGTTTGCATTAGTAAGAAAGAAAAATAAACCCTTGTTATGATTTTATATTGGCTTAATTTATAATTAATCCAAATTTTTTCATAGGATGGCTTGGCATCCTGTTTTTTTATAGTATATTTACATAACATCTTTGATCGCTATTGGATAGGTTATATACCAAAATCTAAGGTAAATTCTTAGCTACATTTTCGTATTTTATATTTAGAGACAGGAAGATGCCTTCGGGAGGCCGCGGGCCCCAAATCAAATTTCGGGGTTTTTAGACCTTCTTTTTCGTAAAATTTTTGCGGAGAAAATTTTTATTGGAGGGGTACAGCAGAAACTATTTTTATTGTCATAAAAACGCATACTTACACACATAAGAACTTAAATTAGAATTCAGTAGTCATGTTTCATAGGCAGTTTAGCTCTCTCAACAAATTTAAAACAAAATTCACCAAAAAGAACTTTTTGGCAAAATATTCAAAAACTGATTCATAGAGTTCTTCCCAGACGCTTGCTTATCCTTTTGTTTTTTGAGCTTAGCTGCATATCCTAATGAGTCCTTGCATGCGTAAAAAGTGTTTTTGCTGCCACTAGAGATTTTGATTAATTTGACCCATGCTCCACATTTAGCTTCTTTCTTTGATAATTTATTAAAAAATTCGATCTTCGAGATAAGACTTTTAGTAGTAAATCTAAACAGCATATTCAGGGGGACCGACGAAAACAACAAACAATCAAAAAAAGTTCTTACAAAATTACCAACTAATAAAAAATTAAAAGATTTAAAGTTTGAAGACTTTTCTGTATGGGTTTATTGTGTAGTCTGGGGTTTAGTTAATTTCGCTGTTGGAGTTTTTAAAGTATATCGCAGCCGGCCCCGAATGGGGCTTCACCCCCTAAAATCGGCTCGGGCGGGTCGGGACCTCGACGGGACTCTGACCCGTTTCTGTCTCTAATTATATGTCAGAGAGATACCAAAAAAGTATGCAAAGAATACAGTGCCAAATTTGCATGTCGTAGAAAAAAATTTCATTAATTGTGAATCAACCCAATAGCTTATAATTTGTTATGCACATATTGCAAGACCACTAGACTTTTTTAGCATCAATCCTAATGCAGATACCTCATAGTAGATGGGTTTTCAATCACCCTATCCTCTAGGTCAACACCTTTGTTCTGTAGGCTTTGAAAAAAGTCATGCTGTCTATCAACCAAAGCCAAGGGATCAACATCCACCAATGAGCTGGCTCTTCCACTTCTTCTAGCGTCGTCAGACGCTGATGAGCGAACCCTAACCGAAAGACCAGGTTCTGTCCTCTGAGGTGTTAGCCTTCTAACTATAGTCTCTTCTCTAAATTTTGGCCCAGAAGAAGAGGACACTCTAGCAGAGCTAGCAGCCTCTTGCAAAGGCTCAATTCTAAATTTATAGCCTTCAGCGTCCCTTCTTTTGACAGCCTCAGTCACAGCTTGAGCAGCTTGCATTGGACTTCCAATCAGTGCAAGATGGCCGCGTTTAACAGCTTCCTTAAGAGTCATCTTCTGGCCCCCCTTTTTCTCCACATACTGACCATTGTTATCAATCAAATCCATGTTGAGTGCTTCCCTCAAAGTCATGGTCTTAGAGCTGTCAATGTCATGAAGAAGACTATCGGGATCGATGACTCGCTGGTGGACAGCTTCTCCAAATGGCAGGTAAAGTCTGGTCTCCTTATTCTGCACCCTTCCACTCCTCTCATCAAAATGGTCTGACAGCAACACTTTTGTTAGATTAGTTCCTCCATTCTGTTCCAGCAAATCTACACTTCCAGTATCTATCAAACCCTGCTGGGCCGCCTCAGCTATGCTCATCTGCTTGCCAGAATCAGGATCAGTAAAAGAATCCTGAGCCACATCAATTAAGCCCTTTCCTACAGCCTCTGCAAAAGTCAGTTTATCCACCCTCCTCAACTGCTGCCCAATTTCTCCCGGGATGGCTCCTTCTTCAACTGCTTTAGCTATAGGCACCACTTTGTCTGCATTCAGTTGCACAGTCCTGCTTCTCGGGTCAATTAATTTAGCTTCCACAGCCTGGATCAGATTAAGCTGACGGCGGGTGCGGTAGTCGTAGAGAAAAGGTTTGGTGATGGCTTGGTAGGTGGCCCCATCTATAATACCTTTGTGATGAGCCTCTTCTAGAGTAAGTCTTTCTTCGGTTATGGGGTTGTAGTAGGTCTGAGAATGGGTATCTACTAATCCATCTATCAAAGCATTGGTCACCGGCACTGCATACCCTTTCTTTGGATCATAGATGCCGTTTTGAGTGATGGAGTTGTAGATCTGCTTGGTCAGGTCTACCCAAGATAAGCGTTGATTGGTGAAGGGATGGTGCACTTCACCAGTCTTAGGGTTGATGATGCCTGCGTCTATGGCTCGTCTCACAGTGATTTTTTCTCCAGTAGCCGGATGGGATACTCCATTAGGCAAAGTCTCTGCCAAAGTCACATCCAACAATCCTTGATTTGCGGCTTGTGAAAAATCCAAAGGCTCGCCACTCCTGGGATGCAAGTACTTGAGGTTGACTATATCGATGATGTGGGAGCGGATGGCCTCTTCTAGACTGACTTTTTCACCATGGGAATTTATCACACCTTTATTTACAGCCAGTTCTATGTTGGAGCGGAAGGCGGAGTAGGACTTTGTGGTTTGTTTGCCTTTTTTGTCCACTTTAGCTAGCCCTAGTCTTTGGGCATCCTGAAGACTAATCACTCGGTTGTTGCGCAAATCCTTGACTTGGTCGATTCCAACAAACTGGGCGTGGGGTTCCAGCTCTATGCTCTGTACCTGGGAGGTGGACTTGACTTTGGTAGAGGTTTGTGTGACATACGGGTCACCATGAACTTAATTGGTGGTGGTTAGATTGGCTGGTTTACCCCTGACATTATGTTCTATTTAAGCAGGTTCTACGACTACTAATACTGCTTAAGGCATCTTACACGATTTTAGAAGTCAAAAATGATGAAAGAAAAGGACTTTTTAGGTTGTATTAAGAATTGCTGATATTTTTATTTATTTTTAATCTTATTCTTTTGTGAATTTTGTCTAAAAATGTTTGGCCTACTGCTCATAGTCAGTGTTTCCAATAATCAGAAGCAGAATGAAAGGCAGAATGAAAATTTGAAATTTTCAAAAGCAGAATTTGTTTTTGACTCTCATTCTGCATTTGAATACCTACTTTCTGATATCAAAAAGTAGGCATTCAGATGCAGAATGACAGTCAAAAACAAGTTCTGCTTTTGAAATTTTCAAATTTTCATTCTGCCTTTCATTCTCCTTCTGATTATTGGAAACATTGCTCTCTTAGTACCAATTAAAAATTGCGGGACCAAGCAGCTTATCAAAAAAGGGATTAAGCTCATTGAATTTCTTTAACAACAGCACTTTTAAAACAACCTAATAGGTAAGATAAGAATATAATAGAAGAAACCTCAAGCATATGGAGGCTAAAATATGCTATAATAAAAAAGCAGTGGATTACAAAAAAGAACTACATATCTACACTAGCCCTCCCAAATTAATTATTCATCATCTTTAACCGTACGTTGTATGGTGAATTTCATGCCTAAAATGGTCAATTAATCGGTGTCTTTTGCTGTTAAACAAGACAATTACCAGTGTTGGGGTCTACATACTCGCCCTTAAATTAATTAATTTTGTTTGGTGTGTAAATCAAGTGCTACCTTCTCCAGTCCATCGTCTCCTCTGACCACCTTGACAATCACATTCTTGCCTCCGCCCAAGTCTACCATTTTCTCATCATCCGTATGTTTTTGAGATGCTTGACGGCTGACCATGCTATACCCTGCGCTGGGTGTATTCTTAATGAAACCAGTAGGAGAAGATTGTCTTTGACGCACTGAACTGTTGCTTATAGTCTCTTCTCGATGGTAGCTAGGCTCTTGAGCATACGGAGTTAGCTGTAGTTTGCGCTCCACCAATTTAGGTGAGTTACTGCCTGCATAGTGTCCTCCCACAACAGGGTAGTAAGGTTGGCCTCTTTCGTAGATATAGCTCTCCAAACTATCCTCCTTGACCAGCCCCTCTCTGACTGCACTTTGTAGATCGTGAACTCTGCCTGTTTGAGTGTCGGTAACAGTGCCAGCTATGTCATCCACGATGTGCTGTTCAATAGCGTCCAACAACTAAGTAGATTAATAATTATGTAAACAAATTATATAAAGATGTGTTTTTTGATTACTTTAAAAATATTACCTTTAAGTGTTTGCCCCACCTTTTGTCCACGATGGTGGTGGTGTAGGGGTTGAGGAAACCTTTAACAATAAGTTCTTTGAGAGTCATTTGTTTGGCTTGTCCATCTGTAGGGTGGTTGAAGAGACCGGAGGAAGCGTTATAAAGCTTTAAGTCCACCAATTTTCCGATGTTGAAGTCTGCTGCGGCATGTGCCCCGCTTCCTTCAATAGGTACTGCTTCTTTCTTGCTTATTTCAGAGCGAGTCTAAAACAATTATGAGTTTGTTTTACAGGGTGGATCAATTTTTCCGCCTAGTAAATTTTAGCAATAATTATTTAAATTTGCGCTGTTTTGACTGACTTTTATTCAAAAGCTGAGATACTAGGAAAACGAATGACACCAAACTTGTTGATTCTTTTTGTTGTTCATCGTTAAAAATTATGATTACTGGAAACTTCTGGGCATTGGCTGTGCGAAACTGACTCGACAATAACTTATGGGTTGAGGAGCACCATATTCTCCTGCTCCTTTTGCCTAGCCGCCGTATTCGCCTGATTTAATGCCTTCGACTTTTTTCTTTGGGGATATATCAAAAGCCAAATCTACACAGCTCCAATCGCAATAATGGCTGAGCTTCGTCAATGAATTGAATGCGCCTGCTGCATAGGATGGTCAACGATGTGATTGAAAGTTACAGAAGTCGACTCAAATAGTACTTGCAAGTGAATGGAAAGAATGTTGAACAAGAATATTAGTGAAAATCGTTTGTTACTTTTTCTGTTGTTATTAGCTCATGTTCTAATAGAGAATTCTTCAAAACTTTGGTGTTTTTCGTTTTCCTAATGTCTCCCTAGTTTTTGAATAAAAAATATATGGTCAAGATAACGTAATTTTATATAGTTATGGCCACTGAGGCAAAAATGGGGCCATTCTGTAGTTTAATCATAAAATTTTATGAACTAAAAGTAATTTGACCGGGTAAACTAGTGATTTGGCGGAGGTTTTAGCTACATCCAAAGTTTACTATAACATGTCTGTAATCTAGCTATCCTGTCAAAAAGAAGTCACTTTGTCCATTTTTCGGGATAGTTAGAACAAAAAAATTGGAAGAAAATATTTAACCTGTATTTTGACAGTGGTATGAACAGCATCGCCTGCATTCTCAGGTACTCCACCGGTGGGATACAAGCGGTGTTGGCGAGCCGCTTCTTGTAAGCTGTATCTCTTGTTGTCAGTCTTGTCCAAGTAATAACCATTTTGCAAGTTCACAATCCCCCACTTTTGAGCCTCATCCAAGCTCATCTCCCTTCCGGTCAGAGCATCCCTCACTCGTAAGTCTTCAGGAGACAACTTGCCCGAGTGAATGGCAGAGTCCAGGCTGATTCTTTCTCCAGTGGACGCATCCACTAGATGACCAATGGAAGAGTCAAAGGTCCAGCTTTGTTCGTGCTCTTCAATTACAGGCTGACCCACTGGTCGGAAACTGGTGACAGGGCCGTGCGCTGAGCTAAATTGGATCACCTTTTTGTGTCCAGCATACGAAGGCACTAGAGGTTCATCTTCCACATGAGCCACTCGCTCATCTATAGCTTCTTGCAAAGTCAGTCGTCTGCCTTTGTTCTCCACTAATCCATGTGTGTCCATCACTTTCTGCTTCAATGCCTCTACTGCATTCAACTGCCTGCCAGATTTAGGATCTCTAATAGTGATGCAGTTAGGATTAAGGATGCCTAGGTTAAAAGCCTCTTCCATATTCAAGGTCTTGTTTGTGCCCGGAGGACTGACTACTCCTCTAGATAAGTCTAAAATGCCCTTTCGCTCTGCCTCAAGTAGATGCATACCAGCTGCCGGCACTTCAATGGCACCTTTGCCTCCAGTTATAGCTCTGTAAACAGATACTCCCCCTGGACCACCCACAGCTGAGGTTTCTGTGCGCTTTACCTTTTTAACAGTGTTGACACTCTCTTCTAGTTGTTTGTCGGGGTATATTTTTGGTGCCAATTGCTGACCAGTTTCAGTAATGGTCTCTTGAGTTTTCTCTTCAATGGTGGGTCCCACAGCTGAGGCTCTGCTGGGCACTATCCATTCAGAGGAAGGATCTATAAGACCTTTGCTCAAAGCGTCGTCCAGACTCATCTCCTGACCTCCTTGACGGAATCTTTGGGTGCGGGAGTCAATCAAGCCCTGTTTCATGGCTTCAGATAGGGTCACCTTGATTTGGTCTTCAGCTAGAGGAGCTCCCTGACCTGGTCTTCTGATCCTCTTGTTTTGCTGTCTTTTCTTGATGGGAGTCATCAGCAGGGGATGCACATCAAATAAAGCAGCCAATCTTAGAGCACCTCTTAAAGACAACAGTCCATGTTGATAAGCCTGAGCCGGAGTCAATTCTCTTTGACTTCTCTTGTCGAAAAGCACTCCCTTAGAAGCATCCACTAGCCCTTTGCCTACGGCTCTGACTAGGAAAAGATCGGGTTCATAGATGATACCAATAGGAGACAGTAATATCTCCTGCAACATAGGGTCTACCAGGCTGCTGGCTTCTGAGAGAAGGTAGCTGTTTTTATTTTGTAGATCCACCACTCTTTCACTCTGGATGTCAAAGGCGCCGGCTTCCACAGCTTCGTTGAAGCTAAGATTAGTGTTGTTCTGACTGTTTTTGATGCCCTTGACATCGAAGATAGTGTGTCGCACTCTTTTGGTGAGCAAGCCCTGACGATGGGCCTCATACCTGAATTTAATAATTTTTAAGCACCTAATATTATTGAATTGATACTCGAAATTTTTTGTGTATGCTCAAAAAATAGTACATACATTTTTGAACATATTGTCAAAAAAAAATTATTTCTTTGTGTTTTCTAAATTCTGATGTTTTCATTGGGCTCCACGCCCCGAAATTTAGTTAAAAAAGACACCAAACTCTAAACACTAGCAATACATAATACGACAAGATAGTTTTTCAAAATCGTGATCGCCTGAAGACCAGACTCTGATGTCATTTTTTTCCAAATTTGGGGGCGTTGAGTCAAATGGGAATAAGCGGAAACTAGTCAACGCACGGTTAAGATATAGTTAATTTGAAGTCAACAGATAGTAAAAATAAAATGCTTACAAGTCAAGGGTCTTGGCCTCTCTACCATCTGAAGCCCATTCTAGAATAATATTGCCAGCCGGACTCAGCACTCCTCTTTCCAAAGCTTCCACTATGGAGATCACATCCTGAGCATTCTTGTCCACAATGTGTCTCACTTCCGGGTCTAATACTCCAGCATTAATAGCTTCCACCAACGTATACCTATTTCCTCTGTCCAAGAAATGACCGGAAGTGTCCATTTGGTTTTGGTCGATGACCTCAGTCAAAGTTTTTGGTTTGCTTATTAGACCTTGTCCAAAGGCTTGTTGAAAGGAAATGTTGGCTCTACTTTGTAAATCAGTGTATTTGCCTTGACGGGGATTAATGGCGTGACACAGAATGGCTTCTTGCAAGGTGATTCTTTGGTTGGTATCTGTGTTGACTATTTCTCTAATGTTGTCTCTGATCAACTCCTTATTTCGCTCCAAGGCATCTCTCAACGTAAACTTCTCTCCTTGGCTATTTTTGTCCACAAACTCTCCAGAGTAAGCATCAATCAAACCATCTTCAATGCAATCACTTAATGTGACAGCAATTATAGGAGTTTGGCTGCTGAATTGGATATAGGAATTGGCTAGAGCATCTCTCAATGCGATTGGTTCCTGCACATATTTGCCTCTAAAAAAGTCAATAAGATAATAATTTAAAGGTTTTCGTAACTCATTCGTTGTCCCCTATTTTTGACTACGAATTTTAAAATTTTTATGTGTTATTAAAGTGATTATTAACGTGATTATAATGAGCTTGGTTTTTTATAATAAAAAAGATATAAAATTTATGATGGTGATTGTGGTGAAATGCCCAGCGGGCGTTAAATACATGATGATCTCTATTTATAAATCCATCCTAATAAAAAAAAACTCTAATAATGATTAATGATAAGCCCAATTAATAACTTTAATTAAAGTTTACAACTTAATAAGTTGACTACATGCTAACGGGTGGAACATAAGTTCGTGAATGATTTTTAAAACCTTCTTTTTTGTCAATTTGTGGATCATATCTCGGATCTTTTGATATGATTGTGTAGCAAAATTGCGCCACCCTGTAGTTCACCTACAATTTAACTACAGTTCACCTACAATTCAGCTATAATTCATTTATAGTGCAATTGTTTTTGACTACATAGTCAACAGATAGTTGACACACAGTTTGAGCGCATAATTAATTATATAATTGTAATGATTACCTGAACTCGCCAGTCAGAGGGTTGAGCACTCCATTCTTCAAAGCATGCTCCAAAGCCATAGGCGGCAGCTTTAACACACCCATTTTAATAAGTCTATGCTGAGTAGTAGTGTTGCAAATTCCTCTGCTCACACAGTCATACAAAGAAAGGATCTCTCCAGTCTTGATATCCCTCAATTGACGACTGTCAGGGTCGTAAAGTCCAATTTGGATGGCTTCTAACAAAGTGATGTCCTCTCCAGTGTCAGGATGTTTGATGCCGTGTTTACCGTTGAGTATGTCACTGATGTTTTGGTTGATCAGTCCCATTTCGGCTGCTTTCTCCAGGGAGACTCGGGAGCCAGAAACTATGTCAAAAAATTCTCCTCCTTGACTGAGGTCAAGTAAGCCCTGGCGAATGGCTTCCACGAAAGTAAGAATTTCGCCAGTCTGTTTGTGAAGAATGCCCTCCATCTCATAGAACTGGGTCTTGGTGACTGTTTCCTCCTGAAACATCTGTGGTTCATCTTCGTGTTCAGTGATTTTGGCAATCACTGGCACTTCGCCCAGGTTTTCGAAGGTGTTGAAGTCATCGTGTTGAACGGCTTGTTGGTATGTATTGGCTACATTCACTACTGGCTCCTGCAAATCGATGTTGATAAGGTCTTTTGAGAGGAGCCCTGAGGAATGCCAAATGCTGAGGTGAGGTTAAGGAGAACAGTGATTAGAAAACGAAAATTTCATTGCAATATCAGGTTGTTCAAAACATGTTGCTATTTTTGAAATTTAAGTTTAAGCATCTCACGTATTTTAAATTTGCAAAAAAAGTGTTTTTGTCCAAGAATAGCAAAGCCGTTTGCGAATTTCAGAGAAATGTTTCTCAAATATTCGCATTTTGGTTTAAATTTGCCGCCAATTCAGTTAAAAAAAAAGTTTTAAGTGTGTATTTATGCAATAACCAAAGCAACTGGATGTACGCATCAGTGTCGAACCTTTTTCTTGCTTTTTAGGCTCTAAAATCCTTTTTCGGCATTCTAAAAAAGGTTTGACGAGGGTAAATTACCCTTTCATACGGTAATTTTTTAGTTTTGTATTATTGTAATGGGTAGATAAGATCGGCTTCACCGCTATCCCAATTTTAAAATTTTTCTACCAGGTTTACTTACATGGGAGCATCAACAGTGGGTCACGCACTTATAGCTAAGCTTTTTATTTTTTATTTTTTTTTTTAATTTTTTTTGAATTATTGTCAGAATTTTCTACTTCGGCATCAGAGTCAAAGCAAAGTTGATTTTCCAGAAATTTTTGTTCTGGTTCGCAAAAAGTGGATATAATAAAAGATTCAGCATGAAAAATGCTACAATTTGGTATATCACGCTAAGCTATAAGTGCGTGACCCACTGTTGATGCTCCCATGTTAGTAAACTTTACTAGTTCATTTTAAGATAAAGAGAAAAAAAAATGTAAAACACTTTATAAAACGCTTTTTCATCTCTGATGAGGCTTCTGTATAATACTTTAATACTCTAAGAAAAAAGAGCTTCAGAGTCTAAAAAGTAAAAAAAATCACACCAATCTACTTGCATCTACTTGGTTTGATTGGTGTGCAGATAAGCACCTAAAACTTTTTGGATTGGCGGTAAATTTTCGAAATTTTGAAATGGCGGCAATAACTTCCAATCACTGGCTGTATAGCTGTATGGCTGTTATACCGTAATTAATTATATTTGAAAACACGTGTTACGTACAACTAGAAAAAAATTAAATAAAAACGTGTTGTTGCAATGCTGTTTTTGGAATCACACTAAATAAAAATTGCACAATATAATGCACTTCAAATCTAAAGCCTTTGACTTATCGTTTTTTCAAATAGTCTCTAATCAGGTTAAGATGTACATAAGTTTTTGTCTTTCACTAATTCATATCGAAAATTTTGTTATAAATGTCCAACCTCAAAAATATAAACCTGAATGATAGCTACCTTTCTGAGCTTCACATCATTTCCAAAATTTCGGACGATACAACCACGAAATCAAAATTAGGGCATGGTGACGTAATAGAATTTATTTGAGAAAATTTAATGTTTTTAAAAGTCTTTGAATTTCCTAAATAAAAAGCATGCGATGGCTGAAGAACTTTTATATCACGATGTTAGGAAAATGTTTTTGTTCTTCAAAGTTTGGAAAATGTTTTACAACGCTATATATTCCATCCATAATAACATGGGTGTACAGTTTTTACTTTTTTCAAAAATTCTCAGTTCATCAAAATAATTTTTAAAGTTGCCTTGGGAAATCAAGCACTTTTCGCCAAAATTAAATAAAAATAGTAAGAGGAAACAGGGTTTTTTGAAAGTTTTTGACAAAAACTTTAATAAATTCTTTTATTCTTTGCCAGATCTTATATACAGTCGAACCTCTCTATAACTTTCACCCTTGGGACTGACCTCAAGTGAACGCTATGGAGAGGTGAACGTATGGAGGGTGATCGTTATAGAGTGGTTTGACTGTACATTTCTCTTATCTATTCGAAAATTTAGATTATTTCTTCTGCACACAGCTTTATTTATACAACTAAACTTGGAGCTGTTTACCCCTGTAAGCCAAATCAATTATCACACTAACAACGGCAACTAGCCTTACCTTCCACTTATTACGCTCCTCCTCTTCTCGTCGTCTTCGCTCGGCATCTTCAGCTGCTCGTCTTCTTTGTTCCTCTTCCTCTCTTCTATGCCTTTCGGCGTCCTCAGCTGCTCGTCTGGCAGCTTCTGCCTGCCTTCTTAACCTGTCAGCTTCATCAGCTGCCCTTCTAGCAGCTTCTGCCTCCTCTCGTTCCCTACGCAAACGATCAGCTTCTTCTAATGCTTTCCTTCTAGCTGCTTCAAAAGCTCGACGTTTTTCCTCTTCTTCAGCCTTTCTACGCTCATCATCCTCCTGTAAATTGGGCACTCAGCAACAAACACCTTTTAGTCAAACCAATATAGTAAATAAGAAGAAGAATGAGCACAGCAATCGGTTGGGAGTGGAAAAAAGGGCCAATGAATTACCTTAGTGACAAGAGTGACCATCGGCCACATCCACACTCCCTAGCTAGATCTATAAAAAGAGAAGAAGGAGAAGAGGCCTTGAGAATAGTAGCAGTTTACATTTACAAGAGCAATTGCAGTAGCACAAGGCAGCACTCGGCAAGATCCTAAAAAGCGCCAACAAGGCAGTAGCAGACCGCCAAAGGCAACACACGCCATACAAAAATACATAGTTAACATTTGGCTGATATACCAATAGTCAACTCATGATCAAAATATACTTAACTCATACTCAATTCTCATACTTCTTAGTTAACATATAATTAGACAACTCAAAACTGACAATACTTCAACTCATAGTTAACATATAGTAAACTATGATATAGTATTACTATAGTTACGGTTAACTATCATTAACTATACATCAAGTGTGAGTTAACTTATGATTAACCGACAACTAAGTTATACATAATAAACAGTTTAAAAAGTGTCAACTTAGATCTATCATTTGTAAAGCTGTATTTTTACTATTTGTCTTGCACTGTTTTGCATTTACTTTTTGTATGTAGGTCCAAAATGGTATGGACCTGGATGGAATGACAATGAAACTGTTTAGCCAACCGACTGATTATTACAGACAGTTATTGTTTCAGCAATATTTTAGATATGAAAAGCAAGCTTTAGGAAGCAGCTTTAATGTTAATCTGACAAGCTTTGGCATTAGTATAAAAGGGCTACTTGAAATTAGAATAGCAAAGCGAGAATGTATTATTTCCGTGTTTTTGTAGCAATTTTCCCACCTAAAGAACCTTCACCACCCAAACTATTAGCATCACCAATACCACCATACATAGCAGATGGCAAAGAAAGGAAAGATGCTGGTGCTTCAAAAGTGGGATGAAACCGTCGGTATAATTCTCTTCTAACTAATGACTTTTTTAGCCCATGTGATGTTTTAGTTTGAATGGTTTCAGCTAACTTTTATACTTGAAATGATTCTTCCCTTCCACAATACTAAATCTGAAGCAGGCAAAACGAAAAATTTTCCCCACCTGCTGTTTTCGTCGCCAGTTCTGAATGAGCACATTCACAATGTTCTGAAAATTAATTGAGTTTTAAAAAATGGCTACCAATGAAAAAAAATGGGCTGTACACCATAATTTACGCGAAAATTTGTTACGAGGTACATTTTTTACGCGGTAGAATTTGTTACGCGAAGAAAAATTTAAGCGCTAATTTTTTACTAAATATTTTGTTACGCGGTTTTTTTGCTAATTTTTCTTTTGTTAAGTGGTCTTTTTGCTAATTTTTCTTTTGCTAAGCGTGTGTTTTGTTAAGAGTCATAAGAACTGCTTTGATAACTTCAATTAATTGAGAGCTTGATGTTTTTCCATCCGCTTCCGACACTGCGTTTTTTAAGGTCACATTGTATTAAAAGTC
>BBSZ01005161.1:634-10968 GCA_000981365.1 Subanguina moxae | reverse complement strand
TTAGCAATACAGAGTATATATAATAATGAAGCAACTTTAAAGTGCTGGGTTTGAGAAGACACCAAAGGGCTAGAGAATATTTACCCTATTGCATCATATAATTATCATTATGTGCGTGTCACGCATAATATTTTTAGGGTTTTGGGGGGAGGTTTAGGGGTTTACAGATATATTTATTTTTTAAGAATGCTGGCAACCTTCTAACTATTTGAGTTTCATGCTAACGAAATTTATCACGGCTCAGGGACTTGGAGTTGAGATTCGCACAGAAACATACCTGAAACATAGATCACTCGAAAATAGCTCTGGATGCAGAAAAATAGCATCCATGCCAAGGCTTTTTTATGCGGTAGGTTCCCGTAAGAGAAACTATTTATTTTTTTTGGGTGTGGTTTAATATTGTAGTACCGAAACAAGACTTTTGTCAAGCTGCTAAAGAAAAAAGTTTCAAGAAGTGGAAAACTGGTCATACATCGTTTTTTGGGTGTATATGAGAATAAAGAATAGTTGCAAGAAGGTGTGTTTAGATGTCCTGAATGCACACATGCTTGTGTAGACATATCCTCTATGCGTACGCACATTTCCATAAAGCATGCTGGAGCAGATTCAGTCCAACCAATTGACCTGATGAGCGAGGATCTAAAAGGAGCTTGGCTAGACACCATGAAAAAGTGTTTTCCCCATTTGCAGCATCGCATCGAAAACTACCACTTCCAACATGGAGATACTGGCTCCTCCACTCCACCCCATCCACAATCCAGTGCTTTCAAGCCAAAAGTCCAGCTAGAAAGTGGATTGAAGGTGGACAGTGCAGCTTCCACTTCTTCCAACGAACAAACTACAAAGGAGGTCGAAAATGGCAGTCAAGAAGATGGCACTCATCCACTATTTGATGTGCAGTTTGATGAGAGTAGTGTAATTTCCAAAAGCCGAGCATCTAAACGCGAACTGGCTGCAGAAGAAGAGACTCAAAGCAAGAGATTACACAGGGACACCAGTAGATCTGCATCACCACTCTTGTTAAGGAACACTCGATCTCGGCTGCCTGACGGTTCGGCAGCACGAGTCAAAGAAGAGTTGAACGGCCATGTTAGACATACAAGAAGGAAATGAAATAAACTGACTTATGTAATAACTAATATGTTGTGATCTATTGCACTCCACCCTCCCATATAACGAGCTAGCACGCTTTATATAAAAAGTGTTCTTGTCAACAACAGTTATGAATAATTCAATTTAAATTCCTTGGAACACTAGGTAAAATAAAGATCTTCAAATGCAAAATTTTGGTCTAAGAGAGGAATCTCATCATTAAATGTATCTCCTCGTACATTCTGTAGAGTATAATACATGTTCACTCTTGCTTCTCTTTTCATATCTGCTATCCAGCTATCCTGCCATCTATCCAGTTCTCAATTAGACATGACACAAACATAGGCGTTAATATTTGACAGGAGAAAACCATTCTTCGGTCCCTTATACACCCCCCTCCCAGTATAAACGTTTGGAGGGGGGAGCTATAGTACAGTAGTACCCCTTTTTTTGACTGCATTCCCTTAAAAACATAAGCATTCAAAGTGGAATGCAAACATCTCAGAGAGTTGTCTCTAAGCCGAGCACAACCACCACCCAACTGGCAAACACAAAAAAACAACGGAAAGAACAAAATCAATTGTGCGCCAGCGGCATCAACAGCTTCACCTCATCTCTAGCCATTTTTCATGCGCCTTGTGTCTCTGTCTCCTACTGCAGTGCTCCAAAACTAGGACTAGCAGCTGCGCCAAGCCAACGGTCTGGTATTTTCTCAGAAAAAAAGGCAGAGAAGCAGTTTGTATGGCACTTTCATCTAAGGCACTCCCTTTTCTGTGTGTTTTAGGCTGGCTGAGGGCACTAGCTAGCTATTCAGCCATTCTTTTCATTTCCACCAGTGAGTTTTGCCTTGGATTCAACTCATTGATAGTGTTTAGCAATGATGTCATCATCATCGTTGCCGTCGGCTCTAGTATTGATTGTGGTGTTGATTGGCATGGCCATGGGTGGGGGAATGCCGGGAGAGCAAGGACTCCTTGCTTCTAATATTGAGTTCAGCCAACCGGTATGTCTTTTGTATTGGCCTATTTCATCTCTCTTTTTGTGTGGAAAAGTTACAAATGAACTATTTACCGCATTCTCTCTATTTATAGACCTGGCTCTATAATTTTTCAATCCGCCCCTTTTCCAGGAGGATCTGTAATTAGAGAGAATATAGTACTACAAAAACACTTTTGTACCATCTGCCACCAAGATTACTATTACCATCATAAGAAATAGTAATTGCTGTCTTTTTGCAGCTGTTCCCAGACTCAGAATTCATTGACCTGATCTCTAGAGATGCCGAATCATTCCCAGGCCCAATGTCTTTCGGCCACAAATTTATCACAGGTAATCAAGGATGTAGGTAAAATTTCCCGGCCAAGGTAATCATTTACCCCTTAAGCTTGATCTGAAGAGAAATACCCCTTGCTTCATTCAAAGACCTTTTATCAAGCTAGTCGGTTGATTTTTTTTATCGTAGGTGGAGCAGGAGAAGGCGACCAGCAACTGCGCGAGGAAGACACCTTCGAGCATCGCCAACAAGTCAAGAGTGACAATGTGTTGCCGGCCTACTGCGAGCCCCCAAACCCCTGCCCTTTGGGCTTGCATGCTGAGGACGGCTGCTTGGAGGAGTTCGACAACAGTGCCGACTTCTCGCGCAACTACCAGTCCCAACAGCAGTGCTTGTGCGACCAGGAGCACATGTTCAAGTAAGATGTTGCTTGCTTAGCAATTTTCCTTCAAAGTGTTCCCTCTTTTAGCTGCCCTCAAAAACACAGCGCTGAAGAGTATGAAGAAGGGCTCAACGAGATGCTCTCCAAGAACGGACTCCACAAGTCTATGATCGCAAAGAAATTCCATGAAACCAGGGAGGACGTAAGCCAATTTTTGAATATAAAAAAAAAACACCACATTTTCTGAAGGGGCTAAAAGCAAATAAAATAACCAACATTCATTTGCTAGCTTTTTCCGCGCAAAGCGCTAAAAATAAATGTAGGAAAATTTGAATTGCTCTTCAGCACAACCAATAACTAAAAAAGTAATTTTAAATAATATTTGTCATTGTAGGAGCCTCGTCGTCGAAAGCGCTCAGTGCCCAGCTACCACGAGCAACACCGGATCAATCCATACCTTAGCGGACAACCACTTCGCTCGGTGTCAAAGAAAGACGGCAGAAACATCCACATGTGAGCAAGCACAAAGGCTCTTCTCCAAAGTGCACCAATTGTTTCACCTACCATTTGTCCTACCTTTATGATAACGTTGGCAAAATACACCCCGTTATTTTATACACACTTTGAACCTTAAAAGCTCTAACCAACTTTTGTATAATTATCGAGACATTGTAAGCAGTCTAGGAGCATTTTGTTTTTTGTGCAAAATAAATGAAATCCATCTGTTTGTAAGCTTGGTTTGTGAAATAACGGTGCGCAGGATTATAAATAAGATTACCAAAGAGCAGAGCCAGAAGACGACACCAAAGGCAAAAAAGACAGTCAGAATTTCTAACCTAAATCTGAAGATCAGAACAAAAAAAGATTTCTTCTGGGCGGGGTGGGGCTCGGATGGGTTTTTATTCCGGATATTTCCATACCAGTCCAACAAACCAGGTGCAGGTATACACTACACCGGGCTGTTCATTGTATCAGGTGTACACTGTGTAAGACGTCAACTCTGTCATGACATTGAAAATTAAACTGAGACTGCTTTTATTCAATCCTTCGATGACATTGAGTCTTCTTTTTTTCTAGAAGCAGATTCACTGGCCATATTTTGCGGAGGAAATTGATCAACCAAAGCTTTGAGTAGCATGTCTGTCCTTGTCCTTTGGAAGGCGGTAGCACGATCTTGAAACGGATTGCTGCTGCCTTTCTCTTCATCCTTGGCCATTGATGTGGTAGATGCGGAATCACTGTTCTCATTCTGATCTTCTTCTACCTCAACAGAACTGAGTTTCGCCGGCTTGTTCTTAAATTCCCACCAGTAACCCTTGGAAGCATTGAACCTTAAAAAATTTGCAATAAGAACACCCGAAAAAAATCTAAAGAAACCAACTTCAAAGAGTCCAGCGTTTGCCCTAATGCATTCCTCAGCGGATCCAAAGCGCTGACTAATCGAGACTGAACCAAAGAATAAATGTCGGGCGACTGATAAACCGTTCCATCCATGACATAGTAATAGCACAAGGGAGCAACTGGAATGTACTTAGAC
This sequence comes from Subanguina moxae, assembly GCA_000981365.1. NCBI lineage: Eukaryota > Metazoa > Nematoda > Chromadorea > Rhabditida > Anguinidae > Subanguina > Subanguina moxae. Next base: position 6,684 of record BBSZ01005161.1, on the reverse strand, counting down.
AAAAAACACGTAAATTGATCAAAACTACCGGAATTAAGCGAATTTCTTTGTTGTTTGCAAATCACAAAAAGGGGAGGACTTGCAGTGACGAGCACATACTGAATACCATTCATTTTCCTTAAAAATTTTATTAACGACATACAGGCAGTTATAGCACAGTTTTAAAAATTACTTTAGCATTTCTTCCATAGCCATACGGTTTATGTTAATACTTTGCATCCTGAGAGTCTCATTGTCCGACTGTCGATGGTAAAAAGGGTTGGCCGGATCACAAAAGTAAGCCATAATGTTCTCTTCATTCAAAGCACTAGCAGGGAAGTTGGGATTTTTGAAGCAAACATCCATTTTGACACGGCCTTATCTGAAACATGTCTTCAGGCGAAATACAATAGAAAACGTAGCAAACGAGTTTTACACAAAATTAAATGGAGTCGTGGAAATACCTCTAAGTTGGGCTCTTTAACTAGCCTATGACAAGCAATGACATGCTTAGCTAACAAATTGTTTATTAAAATCCAACAACAATTATCAACAGATAAATGGTCGACCACACCATTAAAATTTTCAATCAAACACTAAAATTTACACCTTTCTTTTCTTTCCTGAAAGTTTCTTTAATGGTTTTCAACCAATCAGGGTCAACAAGGCACACATCTCTAGCATACATGTCTGATGTTTGAACTAGGTCTGTGAAGACGAATGCTGCTATCGCACTGCGTCTAGCCAGACAAGAAGAAGGGTGGATTTTGACGCTTACATTACTCCTTCTTTCAAGTCGGTAACTAGCTGTAGAAACGTCATAGACACACGCATTTATAAAGAGACCTTGACAAATTGCTTTTCTGAAAAATTAGGATGGTAAAATATAAAGACTTCATTGGATTATACTTCCCCAACCCCAAAAAAGTTATACCCCCTCCCAATGTAACTGTCACAAAATACCTCTGTCCTAACCTATTTTAATGCCCTAAAACGGTAAAGCGAGTCGTTTTGGGCCGGTCCTTTGCGCTTAAGGCAGTTTTTTCTACAACCCATTTGTGCAATTTTTTCGCCCTTTTACCATGTTTTTCTCACTCGACTATTACAAACAAAGCCTGAAATAGATTTATTTCTCCAGAATTTTACTCGAATTCATCTCGCAGGTAAGTCTGTGCGCGCAAATCTCACACTCACATCTACCTGAAAGAAAAATCACACAAAAACCAGCTTTGGATGCATGAAATAGCATGCTTCAATACTTTTTTTTTTGGGGGGGGGGTGGTGGTTATAATACAGTTGTACCAAAACACGAAATGAAAAGTGCAACCTCAACGAAGTAAATTCAGCGCCACAGCTTCGGAACTCAAAATTCTTATCACGGCACAGTTGATATAACTGAGCGCGGATTCTAGCAACATTTTCAAGGCGACGAGGATTTAGACCATTGGTACTGCACCACTCCTATTTATAAAAAAGGTTCTCATCAAAGAAGTAAAACTAATTATAGATTTAACTCTAACCCACCCTTAAGTGATTTTTGTTGTTTTTAACCTGTGATTTGAATGCTCGATAAATTTTTATCATCCGCACGTGATCACCTTCAGCCGCGTCGAACCTTCTGCTTGCATCACCATCATCCATCAAAGGACGTTTGCTGCTTGAAGCCGAAGATGATGTACAGTTGCTGCCCGTTGACAAAAATTCACTACTAGAAGAGAGAAATACTGTTTCAGAAGAGAGGAATGAAACAACGGTAAGAGCTTCTTCGAGACAGTCTAACGTGTTAGCACATACCAAAATCCTTAAAAGGTCATGTGGGACATTAAGAAGCCATATTTTAAAAAAATCGATCATTTACTTAGCATGAGATGGCTCGACGGGGAAATGGACGAGCTTCAAACCGTGATCGGTTATAAAAATCTTCTCTTTTTCGTTAGTTCGGATGGCTCCAAGAAATTTTAATTCCTCCACTGCTGCCTCCAAATGATTTGGATCGGGCGGGTCAATAAGTTTTAAGTTCTTCATTTTATGCAGACCCATTTTGACTAGATCCAGCACTACCTAAAAATTGAGATATTACTTCGAGATTTGTGACAAAAGGCTTACTGATGAAAGATTTGTTCTCAATATTTCAGGCGATTGTAAGTCCATAAACTGGTGATAATCACTCATTGAATAAAGGCGAAAGCATTTTCCTGGCGCTTCACGACCAGCTCGTCCTGCTCTCTGGATAGCTTGCGCTTTCGATATATTCACCACTTTTAGAATATCAACCCGATTCTGAGATGTAAATGACCTGAACTCGTTTGTATACAGTCTTTGTTACACACACAAAAAAAAAAGAAATGCACACTTCTGTTTGACTTTGCCAGAGTCAACCACAATGCGGATACCAGGGATGGTGATCGATGTCTCAGCAATATTCGTGGCGAAAATGACCTTCCGACTATTCTAAATCTGCAGATGTCAAGAAAAGGAACAAAATAAACACTGATAAATAAACCCTAGGAACTGGTTGAAAAATTTTGACTTGCTGAGCAGGCGTGACTGAAGAGTATAACGGCAATGCAGCAATACCGTACTTCATTTCGGAAGTGACTTCTTGGAGAACGATTTTGCATGCAACATCAATTTCTTCCTGACCAGTCAAAAATACCAGGAAACCGTTTCTGAAAAAAAAAATGTTTGTTTAGCAGCTAAAAACGCCCAATTCACATACTCTAAAGGCTCAGTTCTATGAAGTTTTAGGACAGTAGCAATAGAATTGTAAAGATAATCGTCATCATCTGCAGAAACCTCATTGGCACAATGCAACTGAGAACAATTGAGAATTGTAATCTAGGGAAATAGGACAGATAAAAAATTTACTTACCTCAACCTGATGACTCCTTCCTTTTATGTAAAATACTGGCGCTTGATTGAAATAGGCACTAAACTTTTCACTCTGTATTGTCGCTGACATCAAAAATATTTTCAGTGCTGGTTTATTAGCTTCTATTCTAGCTTGTTGAGCTAGTCGCAATATGTAGAGCAATACATCTGTATGGACAGAACGTTCGTGAGCTTCATCAATAATCACTGTGGAATATTTGAGTAGAAAGGCATCATGCACAGCTTCCCTCAGCAAAATTCCATCTGTCAGATAAGCTAGCTTTGTATTCGGCCCAACTTTATCTTCAAAACGAAATTTGTATCCAATCTTAAGCAGAACTGATGATATAAACAGATCACGTCTAAGTTATGTCAACCAACCACATCACCAATTTCGGAGCCCATCTCTTCAGCCACTCTACAAGCTAGAGAGCGAACTGCTACTTTCCTTGGCTGCGTGACACCAATTATTCCACTCTTCGGTTGCGATGGTCCCGGCACACGATTGTTTTGCATTTGCTCGTCTCTGCGAAGATTCATTTCCAAACACATCTAAAGGTAAGCACAGGTAATTTGCGCTGGTTGATATTAGCTGTTTGTTTTAGAAACACTAGATTGTCATTAAAAAGACACCTGAGGAATTTGAGTGCTTTTACCACTGCCTGTCTCACCAATGAAAATTGCTGCCGTCGAAGTTTGAAGAATCTCACATAACCTGTTCCTCACAGAATCAATTGGCAGACGTTGACGCTCAAACTAAACATACACATCTTTAAAACTTTTAATACATATAATAAGCATATACCTTTTTCTTTAACCCTATATCATTACGAGGAAGATTTGGCTCCGGTTCTTCGCGAAAATCTACAAACTTTTCCTCGATTTTCATGACTGAAAAAAAGGCCGCAATACAAATAATCTCTAGTCTCACTTAGATGCGAGATTTGTAAAGCACTCAAACCGCATAAGTGCCTCTACTGATAGTAGAAATGATCTCCAAATAAATTCAAACACTTCTCTAACTGGCAACAAAAAGAGCATAGAGAATGAATGCCAATAGATGCCAAGTAACTTTATAAATGCGCCAAATTAAGGCATCTTTCTCAAACCACGAAATGTTTTCCCCCCATTTCGATGCAAGTTTCGATTCTCATCGGAAAATTATCCACGATCTTGTTAATTGCCTCTAGCTCAAGCTTGAACCATTCGACTAGAAGAGAGCGCTGGCCGCAGATCATCTACCTGTTGGCCCTTCATTCTAAAACGCAAGAATGGCTGCTGGCAGCCGTTCTTCAAAAAATGTTCGCGTAATTTTGGCACACCGTGTAGAGACACCGTTTTATTGGCATAGGCATAGGAGCAGAGTCATATTAAAGAAAGAAATTATATTTTTCAACTCCGGTCGCAGGGGAGGGCTAATAGAAAGGGGGTTTCAATTATAAATAGCATGGTATGTACATTGATGTGTTCTTGGGCATCTGCCACTGATAGTATATCTGCAGAATTGATTTTATTTATCTTCTTTTGTAAGTGCTTGATTTAAATTGATACAACAAATAGGTAAATATCATTCCTTTAGAAGACACAGATTTAGAAAACATAACTTGGGAAAAAATGTTTAGTGGGAAAAAGACACAGAACTGAGATCACCATTATGAAATTTGCGTCATCTCTTTGTCGTTTCAAGGTCTTCTCAAGCGATCAACCATTTGTCTTCAAGTCGTGTTAAGCAAATATTGTATCCGCACGGCGTTAAACAACACCTTCTCGGGTGAAAGTTATTGTAGGTTGGGCAATCTCGTACAGAGCTGCACCAAGAAACTGGCCGAGGGACCATGCAATTCACAGGTATTAGAAAGGGATTTGGGCAATCTCTATTCAACTCTTTTGCAGATTTATCTAAAAAGTAAATGATTAAGCATGTCATATACCAAAACGTAGCTCAGAATCTAGGCTACCTTTTAGTATATAATATGCCTAGGATGCACCAGCAAAATATAGCTCGAAAACACAATGCTTCAAACATACTTTTTGGAGTTTAGAGGGCGCTTATCAGACGAAATACGACATACTTAAAGGGGCATGCCCGTGCCCTACGGCGGCGACCAGCAAAGTCTTTTCCATCGGGATCTTTTCAACATGTTTCAGTCCGTCTGTCCGAAACTGTTAGCCCAGTCTTAAAAAGAGGTAATCTAGAACAGATTTACTACACAGTTAGCGAAAGATAGATTGAGAAGAAAAACTTTGCTGGTCACCGGTTCCCAAAAAAACCATCTCCAACCAGCCATAAAATGGAGGTGAAAATGTGAATTTAGCAGGTAATTCTCACGGAGTTCTTTGAATTTGATGGAGGGTGGAGTATTCTGCACATTATGCAGGCAGGTGTTGTATCCACAGCCCGTTGGGCAGCAAATCTGACTTCTTACCAAATTTGTGCCGCAGTCTTTGTTATTGTTGCACCTAAGACCATCAAAATCATTTGCCAAAGATATATGCTATATCCTATTGAGACTCTCACCAATTCACAGGGTTTTTCTTGCGACACTGATAGCCCATTCGGTCCACCGAAGGACACTGGTTTTTGGGCGAGGTGCAACATCTTTGGTTGGTGACTTTGTGGGTGCAGAGCACACCGCTCTCACACTCAGCCGACGTTTTGCACCGTCCATAATAGCCGTGGCACGTTTCGAATGAGGAAAAGGCTGCAAGAAAATGTTTTGATATTTTTGACTAGCAGTACCCATTTTTGGAAGAAAATTTTTATTCTGAGGCCTCCCAGTAGTCAAAGTGTCCTTAGGAATCTGAATCTGATAGTAAAAAGTGCCGAAAATGGCTTGGCTGCCGAGATAGGACTGCAAGTAAGGTGGTCGCTGTTCCAAAATGTCGGTAGTCCAACTGTTGCTCATATCTCAACAACTAAGCAACTTTCTATACTTCCTGAGGACATTTTGACTTATAGGAGGCCTTACAATGTAAAAAAACATGACCAACTGTCATTTCACCGTGTCAAACCCACTTTCATAGCTGTCTGGTTCATTGATGTCTTCTTTGCTGCTCACTTCCACTTCTGTCGATGAGGACTCACATTCTTTGACTCTTACTCCAATTTTCTTCATGTATTCACACCATTCCAAACCCTGGAGACCTGTTGCCGACGGCACGAAGAATAAATACAGTAAAATAGGGACTGTCCACCAACA
>BBSZ01005113.1:0-10006 GCA_000981365.1 Subanguina moxae | reverse complement strand
TTTGTGTGTCCTAGCTGGATTTTGTCCTAGCTGGATTTTGTCCTAGCTGGATTTTGTCCTAGGCTGTATTTGCGTATCCTAGGCTGTATTTGCGTGTCCTAGCTGGATTTTGTCCTGGCTGGATTTGTGTGTCCTAGACTGTATTTGCGTATCCTAGGCTGTATTTGCGTATCCTGGGCTGTATTTGCGTATCCTAGGCTGTATTTGCGTATCCTAGGCTGTATTTGCGTATCCTAGGCTGTATTTGCGTATCTTAGGCTGTATTTGCGTATCCTAGGCTGTATTTGCGTATCCTAGGCTGTATTTGCGTATCCTAGGCTGTATTTGCGTATCCTAGGCTGTATTTGCGTATCCTAGGCTGTATTTGTGAATTTGGCTAGCCAAGGAAAGTGGATGCGTCTTAAGGCAGGCAAACACAATCAGAGGGAAGACGCTCTCGTCGTTTGGTTTTTGCAATTAAGAAGTTGCAAAGATCGCAAAGAGAAATAGAAGCAGCCAGAAACAATAGATTTATTTTAATCTAACATTTGAAAATTTTGTACTGAATTGTGCTGCTATTGTTGATGAACGAGTAAAAATGCTTTTGATTAAACATAATTGGGAGAATATTGGAAAACCTCGATATAGCGAGTCGATTAATTAGTTTTGGTTTAAATACCCTTGATATAACGAATATTTTGTTTGTTAGAGGAAATACAGTATGTAATTATTCTCAAATGAACAAGTTCAGCTGGCTCAAATCGATCACGCAAAAAGAAACGACTTTTTACACTTAAATACAGACTAGAAATTGTCGAGATTTATGAGGAAAGTGGAAAAACTGTAGCGGAATTTAGTAAGGAAATTGGAATTGAAAGAAAATGTATTTTTGACTGGTTGAGAGATGCAGACAAATATCGCCAACTAATGTCTGTTCTTACCACTTTTTACCTATATCTGTTGCATTTTTTTAGAGAAAAAGATCCGGAAAATGGTAAGCTAACCCATCTTCTAAGAGCCAGGGGTAAGTTTTTCCAACTGTTTGACTGTTTCTTTGCAGATAATGTCCGTGTAGTCTCTTTTTGTTTGGTTTGAAACATCAAAAAATTTCTTCGGCTTGAGTATAGAATAACGGCCCCACCCCAGCCGAACTTGTCGGTCATAGGAAGTAACTTCTCTTGGCAGGATTATGGCCTAGGGTGTTGGCTCAAAATCGACCGAAAAGATGTCTTTTTATTGTAATTCGTCTTAAAACATGCAAAAAAACATTTTTGACATTGGGTAAGACCATTTTTTAAGTCTAAAGCCTAAGCTTAGGGCTGTCACTCCCATCGAAAAATTATTTTCAACAATATGCATTAAACACAATTCGGGCCTTTTTAATCAATTTTGACAAATTGCCTTTGTCATCTAAATTCAACAATTTCTTTGAGAGAAACACTTTAAAATATTTTTTGAAGACTACGAAATGTACCAATATACGGCGCTTAAAGAAGCATTCAATGCCGATCCAAATTTAGCGATGGTTGGGCGAAAAGAATTAGGAGATAAAATAAACCTCACTGAACACCAAGTAAGTTTACAACAAATCCACTCTGAACTAGTTTTAATGTCTTTTATTGTAGGTTGACTCTTGGTTTTATAAACAAAGGCATAAAATGGAAAAAAGTAAAAAAAGTAAGTACTTCAGTGAAGGGACTAGTTAATAAAGTTAGAGCTTTGCTTTATAACAGTCAAAGAGAAAAGCGATGTCTGACATAATATACCAGCGCCATATTGTCCATCCAGCCAACATATCGAATTTAGTTTAATAGACGGGTATGCCAGCCTACTTTTCAGCCCTTTCAATAAAATACTTGTCTATTAGAGACTACACGTCAAGTACACTCTTTTTCAATTTTTTGACCTGAGAACTCTGTTAAAAACCTGAGACTCCGGAGAAAAACTTCCGAAAAAGGACTACATCTAACACAAACTAAGTAAAAGATTCTTTTTTTTCGTTACCTACCTTGTATTACTCCCTTAGACTGTATTTATAGTCGTATAGAGAATCTATATAGACTACAGGCTGGGCTAACCTGTAGCGTTAACGTTACAAAAAATATCTAATTTCTTGTTATATCTCTCTTTTCAGCTAACTCAAGTAAAGCGGACAAAGACCAACAACTTCACTGATTCCCTCTTTTTTAGATATGGACAAAAATAAGCAGACATTAGGCATAAATATCTCATCTAATCAGGCAAAGCGACATTTCAGTGCTTTGGAACAAGAAAACTTCTCGTATGAGACTAATGAACAGATCGACCAGCCTAGCACATCGGCATTGATAGATAAAGGATGGAAAAGACTGAAAGGAAAACCTGTCAGAGATTTTGATTTAAATGTTCCCCTTGAGGAGGAGTTCGCAGAAATTGATAGATTGAACTAATTCAATATACATTACAACATCCTCTGACCTGAAAAAATGAACCATGAAAGTGAAAACTGTTTGTATTTTTTGTATTCCCCCACCCCCCAAAAAAAAAGCCACCCAGCAGCCACTGGCAGTTGAATGCACCAATCTTTTCTTTCTTCGCATGTATAGCGTCACAATGGTAGGCAGAAGAATATTGAAATGATGTGACTAGATGTTCAAAACTTTGAGAATTGATGGCTGGAAGACGCGACAAACTACTGCTTTCTGCTTAGATTTGCTGCGAAGGCACGAGATCTAAAAACCTTAATCTGATTATGATAAAGTCAACTTCCAAAGCGAGTGCCGAAAATAAACCTGGTTTTTCTTCGAAACCAATAAACCCACGGGGAAACCATCCTCCTTGGAATTCTCGGCACGATCTAAATTTATTTCTGTCCTTTTAGCAGACTCTTGAATCTCTTTACTCCCGGTTTCTTGGCTAGCCTAAATACATATATAGAAAGTGAAACAGTTCAATGGAAAGATAACAAACCAAAAGTCTAAAAAATTACTTTCTGCTGTAGCTGCAACTCATCATCCGTTGACAAAGGCAGCTTATTGGGATCATCAGCACATTTTTGAACCGTGCATCCTCCCACGCAATTAGACTCTCGATTTTTGACCTTGCTTCGATTGCTCGTAAGTTGGTAGAGACAAGCGCATACGATAAATCCCATCATACCAGCCATAAAATTGAGCAGGATTATAAAATCTCTTTGATCGACTATATTCTTTCTGTCATTATATAGACATTCTTCAGCACTCACTATAACACCAAAGCTAAGGCACAATACACCAAGAATAGGGAAAGATCGCTTCGCCATTCCAAATTGACTAAAACATACATTAAATTTGGGAAGACACGTTTTTGCAATACGAAAAAGGTATAACAACGATAGATATACGATAGAAGGTATAACTCGCTACAAATTATAACTCGCTACATCGATATAAAACGGCAATTTACCATGTCAAATCTTCTCTAGAATGCTCTAATTAGTACAAAAAAGAACCTAAAAGTAAAAAAAAATTACACTAAGTGGACGTCCACATGTTTTGATTGCTGCATGGAGAAACACCTAAACTTTTGATGATTCTTTGCAAGACAAACTAAAACAGGAAAAACAAATTTTAAAGATCATGTTCAACTGTCCATGACCAACTGTCCTATGTCCGTTTTGAACCAGAGAAGACTTTGACTACGTGATGATTTTGGCCATGAGGAATTCCCTGAATTTTCCCCTGTGATTCCTTGTAGGGGAGCTAAAGGTCGCCGACTAGAAATCTAGAATCTGCGTGTCGTGATTAGTAGGAGAGTACAGCCTGACCGAGGAGATTTACATAGAAGCAGATAGCTTGATGAAGCAAATTGAGGCATATTCGTTTGACCTCACAAATTCTAGTCAATTCGAGAAAAAAAAGCACTTTTAAGATCATTTCTTTGTACTAGTTGGACTGGGAAATAAAGCTTTCAATATTCTTGCGTATTATTAAGTATTATTTAACGTCTGTGTGGGATGTTTCAAAAAAAAAGCGAAGATATGGCAAAATAAATTTTGTTTCGTGACTTTCTCTGACTCGCAAGTCTAACTCACGGGTCGAAAAACACGATGACTTGCGAGTCGTTGACTTGTGACTCGCGGGTCTGAGGAAGGCTCTAGAAACATAATGTTTCAAACGAAAAAGCAAGCATTGTTTCAATATAGTATTATAAGCATAATAAAGCCATTTATAGCTCAAAAACGGACTAACGGACACGACCCAAATGCTATAAGTCGTTGAATCGCTCCCTTACAAAGTTGCACACAAGGAGCAGATCAGCGAGGGTTGACTGTGTAATGTTATTTATCTTTGCTTTAATATTTTTTTACAGGTTTATCTAAAAAAGAATTCATTATTCATGGTCTCTCGCTCAAAAGTATCACTTCAGACAATACCAGCAATGGAAATGACTCCTTGAGTGATACTGATACCGATTCTTTTTACTCTGCTTCCGATGTATTTAATTCTGATGCAATAAACGAATTTTCTAGCCAAGACAAAAAATACGTTTGACAAGCCTGCATTAGTCGTTCTTCTAGCTCAAGCAATTTGGTGCCTTCTGTCCTTACTGACTGCATGATGTTGTCGAAGCCGTGGGTTGGTTGTTGGTTCTTTGCTTTTTATTCAAATTGTCTGTCCTTAGGTGAAGGCATCGTGAATTTGGTGGAATCGACTCTTGAAAAAGATAGTGACAAAGACAAATAATTTTTCTGTCAAATTTCTTTTGTAATATGCAATAGTTGCGTTCTACTTAATAAACTTTCGTTGATGTCAGTCGAGATTTGCCTTTTCAACTGTTGTCTTACATCTCTTTCGTGGTTGCACATTTTTTGATTACGTCTATGTGCTCTCTCAGAACAGTATCGAAAGGAAAAAGGTGCTATTAATATGTCGAAAGAAAGTTCAAGTCGAGATTCGTCAAGGCGCGTTTTTTTTTCTTTAGTTTACATTAGTGGTGTTAGACGACTCATTTTCAGTATTTCTGAGCTGACCATGCAAACATATGAAAGTTTGTTGAACACTTGCCATTGGTAAATGCTTATCTGCCTTATATTTTCAGCGGCTTCAAACACAGGAGATTACGAAAAGCTGATTGCGGAATTAAAAAAGCAAGTCCTAGCACTTCAAAGTAAGAATGCGGCGTTAAAGCGCGCTGTGCCGAGAATGCTTGACATCGAAAGAAAGGACATCACCAGTGAAGTATGATTTTGTTATCTTTCCACCTTTCAGCGGAATTTGGAAATTTTTTTAGGTTCAAAGATTATGCAATGAATTAGCCATATCAGAAGAATCAAATGAAGAATGGCAAAACAAGTTTGCGGAATCCGAGCAGAGATTTTCCCGGTTCCAGCGAACAACCAGCGAGGAGTTGAATTCTAGAGATCAGCAAATAACTAGGTTAAAAATGCGAGCCAAAGCACTTGAGGAAGAAAACATCAAGGTATTTACACTGGTCTGGTGCTGTTTTCACTCGAACTTTTCAAGCAATCCTTCTGTGTTTAGCTTAGTGAACAAGTGGTGAATGATTTGTCGAGGATTCATCATTTGGAGAATAATCAAGATGGTATCGAGCAAAATGAATTAACCTTGGGACAATTCGAAAATGACCAAAACAGCGAAGAGTGAGACGATAATCGTTTATGTCTATATGTCTTCTTGTATATCGTGTGTTTCAGTATTGAGCACCTCAAAGAAGAATTGGCTACCAAATTAAACACAAACAAGGATTTGGTTCAAAAGCTTGCTGAAGCGGAAGAAAAAGTGGCAAATCTGAAGATTTTAGTGGATCAGAAAGATAAAATTATTATGCAATGCAGTAAAATTCGTGGATTTGAGGATGTCAGTGTGTTTTTTTTTGTTTTCACCTCGTTTTGTTATTTCCTCGCTTTAGGACTCGATTTTTACACTTCCAAAACCTTTGAATGCCACTTACTCGGATGTGGACTATGTCATCGCAGAAATTATGGTTATTCTTCAGCATTTGCAGGGGAATCTTGACAGTGTGGATTCTTTGCGTGAAGACATTCTTACCTTTTTGCGCGATCATGGTTTCAGTGTGGATCGCAGGAATGTAGTGGAATTAGAGAAAGGTTTGGAAGGTTCCATGAAAGCTAAGGTAGTTGTATTTGAAACTATAGAGTTGTTCTTTTATTATGTTGACACTTTCTAGTTTGACGTAAGGAGAAACCAGATTAAGCACGCTAATAAAGAGATTGCCGGCCATTGCCGTTTGGACAATGAAGAGCTTGCCAAGCGTTTAAAGCAACTCAGTGAAGATTCTGTGTTCACGGTATCACGTCAGCCTCCGGTCGATTCGCAGCAGACCTCGTTTTGCGAAAATTTTGGGGTAACAATCGTTTTCTTTGTTTGCATTCATCCGTTTGTTTAATTTAGAGAAGTGCTGCGAGGACGGACATTTTGAACAAAACTGTGGACGTGGCCGAAGACCTTGGTGCAGTAATTGATCGAATGGATAGCCTTCAATTAGTTTGCCATGAACTCTTTGGTAAACTGCGTGGGACTGCCGAATTTCTCACTAGTCTCTTAGAGCATTTGGAAGACAGCGAAGATGGGCGAGAATTGCTGCAAAAAATCAATGAAATAAAACTAGATCTTGAAAAATCGTTTGGTGAAGCCAAATTTTTGGTTGAACAAGTTAAAAGTATTTCTGTGGATTAGATTGAATTGACACTCACACTTTACTCCGTTATTTAGAGGCTGAAAAGGTGGTTATTGGGTTCCGTGGAATGCTTCAGCATACTCTAGATCAATCTTTGGAAGAGAGCTCTCGTTCACAAGCTGAGGTTCCTCAAAGTCAAGTGGCTGCTAGCGGCGGCGCAAATGAGGCAGTGAGACAGGTGAATAAATGATCCAAATTAATTTGGCGTTAGGTTACTGATGCGTTTTTCACCAGGAAGTTGAGCGTTTGAAGGTCGTGGAGGAGCGGTGTGAAGCACTGGAGTCGACTTTGAAGAATGAAATGATGCTGAAAGAATCTTTAGAAGAAAAATTGGCGGAATTACAGAAGCAAATTGTTCAAAGTGATGCTCATTTCAAGGGGGTGATTGACGGTTTGGATGCAAAGCTGAGTGCCGAAAAATTGAATACGGCGTGCATGTACAGGGCTATAGAGGTAGTCCTCCATCTTTTTATCTTTTCATGTATAATTACTTTTAGGAAAAGAATCGTGCCATAGGAACATTTGAAAAAATTGGAAAGGAAAAAGATCTCATTATTGCCAGTAGGGATCGGGAATGCGCAGAGTTAAATCGGGTATGAATACAATTTTATGTTTGTTTTATGAGTCTCGCCTGACAAAGTTACGAAGAAAACATTAAGTGACCTAAGTTCTCAATCACTTTAAAATATTTTTAAAAGTTCTCAATACCGGGGTATTCGCCAAATTTTGCTAAAGAGTTTTACTCAAGATAACTGAGGACCACAATAAGAAGTTTTGGTTTTAAACCATTCCAAATTTGTTTCGTAAACATTGTTTCATATGTGCACAGGCTAGCTTAAAAGACTTATCTCTTGACTAATTTCTTTTTTAAATTACAAGTCTTTTGTTAAAGCTTTTTACGCAGTATATCCACATAAACGGAACTATCTTTTAAGCCACTCTATCATTTTTTTACTAGGTTCTTGTATGAAAAATCGTTTTTGGTATGTTTCATCGTGGTCTTCACTGCATTTTGTCCAAAATTATGATTCGCACCAATTCCGAAGCCTTTTTCTGCTTAGTGTTTCTGGTTATCTTTGAGGTTGTTCTGCTTTTCTTTTTGTAAACTGGCTCTAGCCCTAATACCACCCTATGAATCACTTTATGAAAAAATTTCGTTAAAAAACACCTTCTTTGGAAAGGTTTGGGCGTCACCTGTAAACGTAACTTAAGCGTCTTTTAAACGTCAAAACGCATAAAAAATTGATTTTGGGCTGCTATGAAAGGTTGGCTAATACTGTGGGTGTAACCAACAGGGAAGAAACCTAAACGTTTATAAACTGTTTGAAAATTAATTTATATCTGTTGCATTTAGCTCCTTCTTGTCAGTAATGAAAGTTCGCAGTTGGCGAAAATGCAGGTGTTGGAACTGTCTAACAAATGTCAGAACGTTGTGCAATTTTCGAAAGAACAGAAGATGCAAATTGACGACAAGGTATTTTGCTGACCAGTTGTTTGTGACTGGCAAAAATTTCAGGTGGGTCTTATTGCGGAGTTGGAAGCAGAGCTTCACGTGCTTCGAAAGCAAGCTCAAGATTTGGCTGGCAGGCAGGATAGAACTAGCGTGAATTTGGAAAGAAAACTCATTGCTTTGAGCCGAGAAAATTCAGATTTAAAGGAGAAGGTTGCAGAATTGCAGAGCAAGGTGGAAATTATGGCAAGTGGATGCGAGCGACGGGATGCTATTGTAGCAAAAAGCAACAACCTCTTTTACTCGAAGATCGTGAAAGAGTAATTTTGTGAAGGCTGTGGAGATGTTTTACTGTTTTGCGGATTTTTAGTTTTCCTGACATCAATAACATCGGAGTAGGTACTGATACAGGCGAAACTCAGGGTTGTGCATAAATTAGTTGAAGCTTCTGTTCTACTAATTCATTTTGCCTAGAAAGCGTCTCTGGATTTGACGAATTCACCTCATTTCTTGCCGATTGCCGTGACCGTTCGAACAACTTGGTGCAGCTTGTGAAAAAGGCTGATACAGCGTCTGCAGCTCTTGGGAATAGTGTTTGTCTTGACTTTTTATTCTGTTGTTGTGTCCTACAATCTCTGTTTAGATTCCCTATCTGCAAAACATGATCAACGAGACAAGAGCAATTCGAATGATGCTGCACAAAATTGCCAATTTTTTCAAAAATCAGAAGGAAAATTTCAGGGTAGGCTTAATGAAATTGAAAAATTTAAAAGAGACCGTTGCATACAATGAAACTCGCCCTTTATTTGGACACACGCGGCCTCGCGCAAATAGCTTTTGAAAAAAAAAATTGCGCAACTAGCATTTCCATTTACTCTTGCGCATCATAGTGCTGTTTTTCCTTTTCAAAATTCTTTATTGCCAATATTATAACCCTGCAGACCAAAAGAAACTATCTTGAAACTTTTAGATCTTTAACTCGAAATTTGGCATGGAGATCCACGCGGAATTAGAGAAGATTTACGAAGCGTTGCAAACTGTTGTGCAATCGTCTCAATCTGATGACTTGAATGCGAGGAAACCTGTTGCGAGGGATATAAATTACGTTCGTCGCCAGTAGCGTGCTGTTTTCCATGTGAACTGCCTTTCAGTTAATGAAATAAATTCTTCGTTTTTTTGTTTTTGGTATTTGTAAGCTTTTTCAGGGGTTTGTATTGTGTAAATATTACAACTGCCTCCTGGTGGTGAATGTGTACGAATAAATACCTGTTCCGCCACCTCTAAACATACTGGATGTTTAGACAAAGAAATTACTCTAAGGCTTTAGAGACACAAGCAAAAATAAAAGGTGCAAACATTCGAACAGCGGATTTCTCGAGTCCAGAAGTTCTGAATTTACTAATCTTTGTATAGCAGGACTGGTCAAATTGAGTCTTTTATTTATTAAAAAAAAACACTTTTCTAGATAGTCATTGACAAGATGGAAAATAAATTACGTAATAAACCGTTTTAGTTCGTCTGAAAGTATATTCTTTACTCTGCATGAGGATGTTTTATTCTTCGCGGAATACGTTCAATTGGATCCAATGCCGAAATGAATTGAGGCAGCCATATAAGGGCATGTATTAGACCAAAAATGTTGACAAGCACCACTGTCTGGAAAAATACTCTAACCAAATAGGCAGGAATTAAGGGGAGAGTAGTCATTGCCCATAGAGTTGAGCCTCCAGCTTGCAGAACTGGATAGCCGACTATAGAGAGGGTCTCAATGACTTTGGCCTCAGCTGTCATCGCCTCCGCGCAACGATGGTAGCGATAGCAAAAGTGAATGGAAAAGTCTACAGCCAACCCGATTGCCATAATAATGCATCCTGGAATAAGAAAAATGGTGTTAGCTAG
>BBSZ01005059.1:683-36753 GCA_000981365.1 Subanguina moxae | reverse complement strand
GTTTCTAGACACTTTTGGAAAAATCGATTTTTGGAGGGGCATAACCGAGTAGCGTCGAATGATTCGAATGAAAAGGAGACAACGAAATACGGAAAACCCTAAAAAAAGCACTCCTGCTTTTTTTAGTTTGGCATGTTTAAGGCTAACTTATTAGCTTATTCCCTTCCTATTAGCTAATTTCGGTTTTTTAGATACTTTTTCATTTCTTTTTATCTTCTTGCCAAAACATTCAACTATACTAGGACTAATGGATAATTATGAAGGGGTTTAAACTAATCATACCAAGAAGACCTAGTTGAAGTGGAGCAAGCCAGCGAATTGTTCTTTCCCTCCCTAAGTGCTAATACTCTAAACAAATTGTGGATTCATCAACATCTATCTATGTGGTGGGGGATTAAGCAAATATTTTAGGAACAGGTGCGGGCAGGTTTCATTTGTGGATTTTAATCTCCAGGTTGAAACACAATTGCAGCAAGTATTCGTATAAACGTAAAGTTGTGTTGTACGAATGGTATGAGCGACAGAACTGCCTATATTTTTGTTTTAAGTTGGCAAGGCCTTTGGTGAATGGTTTGAACGACTGTTTTGCTCAGATACAATAAGATTTACTTTAAAAAGGACATTCAAAAAATCATCTTTTTCAGATCATCCTTTTGCTAACATCTTATTCCTTGTGCGGTTGTGGGATCCCTTTTCACTCCCATACCCTTGTCAGACATCCTCCTCTGAATTTAATTTTTAAATCGGGGCGTTAAGGCAAATATAAATCAAATAATAATTATAGAAACAACATTTTAGAAATGGCTCTGAATTTCAATCCTAAAGACAACAATGAGTTATGATCCTTGATCACAGCAGAAATAACACAGGAAGGCATTAATATAACATTCGGTGATTAATAATTTTACTTTTTGGTGATAGAAATGATGTAATAAAATGTTGCCTTCACTTTACTTGCATTGGCAAGACACTTTGGCTTCTTTTAATTGTGGCAGTAGGCGTCGTTTAGGTCAAACATCGATATAACGAACATTTTGACTGGTCTTCAGGGATTCGTTGTATCGAGGTTTGACTGTACTTCGGTTTCGGGTAATTGGAACCGAAACCCGGTTTTTTTCGGGTTTTGGGTGCCCGAAAATTTCGGGTATCCAACAACCTAAATTTTTTTCATGACGCCAGCTTTGTCATAGACCTTTTATTTCTAAAGCGGCACTGGTGCCACTTGACGTAATACAGCATGTGCCTTATATTTTGGAGCTTTTGAAAATAATAAAAATTAAGGAATGAGTATAGAAATGCAAGGGTTGAAAACTCTGGTCGCCAAAGCTCATCTTCTTCCCCTTGCTGTGTTTCACTCTCATAAATGAAGTGTGAAGCAGCAGAGCTATGGCAAAAAGTAAGTGTTTTTATGTACTCTACTTACAAACAGCCAGCTAGTCAAGGCTCACCTTCTTTTCCTTTTTATCCAGCAATTAAGCTGCTCTTCTTGTTGTTCACTTGCTTTAAACACACACACAGACACATACAAATAAATCTTCTTCACCATTGCTTTTTAAAAGTGGAAGAAGAAGATATGATGTCCTTTCTCAGACTGCTCTCCTTCAAGTTGTAAGAGCGGTCAGATGATTTTACAGCTTATAAGTGCTATCACGAAATAAGTGTTATATCAGAGGCACTCTATTCTGTGTTACCTGATGGTTACATTATGAGATTGGTTGGATAATTAAGGTGCTCTGCGATCCTCTCTTTCTATAAAACGCTGTTTTGCTTCTGTCTGTTTGGATGAAACTTTTTTTTATAAGCTATCCTATAGGTATAAACCAGCATTTTGAGATTCTCTTTAGGTGTTTCACTGTCAAACTATGTCTGCCGTAAAACCTCTAATAATGCTCTCCCCCCTAATTCAAAATCGTGTTTTTGGCATTGTGTTTTTGACCCACTTTTTCCAGGTGTCTCTCAGATAACTTACTACTTAAATTGTAGCTTATTGTCTTAGCTACAATTTGGGTGGTAAGCTGCCTGAGAGTTGTCTAGAAAAAGTGGGTCAAAAACACAATGCCAAAAACACGATTTTGAATTAGGGGGAGGGCATTATTAGAGTTTTTACGGTATGTCGTTTTTTCACCTTAGCAAGCTTGAACGTCCCGGAATAAACTTTGTTTTTTGACCGGGAAGATAGGTTTTCTTTTTTTTAATCAGCCATTAAAATGTACACACTTCTATTGGGTTGACAAATAATTTTTTTCGTTTGTTTTTTCTTTATTGAATAGTGAAATTTGGTGACAAACTCATAACTGGATAACTCAAACAGTTCACAGCTCAAAATCTTTACACCCAACTTGCCCCCGTCCTAACTCGTGAGTTTACCATGAGAGCTATTGAACTGAATGATCTAGAGGAAAAAGATGTTGATTGATATAGCCGCTCTGAGATTGAAAAAAAATCCCTTTTTTCAACCCTATGGTAGTATTACAATCTGAACAACTAGAAGTGTTAAGACCGTGGAAGAAATTGCGTGAGGAATGAAAAAAACCTGCAATCCACTGCTAGCCTGTTTCTGCTGTGGGAAAATTTCAGGTATTAATACTACGGCAGGAGAGCTAACACCCGTCTTGCAGTGCCAAATCCTTTTAGTCCTCTAGAAGTGTTCACTCCAACTTTTCGTGCTTTTAAGACCATTAAAAGGCTTTTGTTGTAATGATTACGCATTCACACGCATTGTGGGTGAGTCATCTGGAGAAGAGGTTAACCAGGGATTCGAAACCCTTTTTCTATCCCATGCATCTAGGAGGCTGTTTGATTTCTTTGGCGTCAAACCGGCTAAATACCCATTATTTGATTTCTGTGTAACCAAATAGGTTTACTTATCCTCCAAATTGTCTTACTAACATTTAGATAACATAAATACTCCAACTGGCCTTCAATTCAAATTTGACCATAGTGGATTCTAATACAAGTAAAGGCACTGCAATGTCTATCTATTGTCGAAAAAACAACCCGTTCCAATAATAGCTAGATGAAAAATAGTCTAGTTGAAGAGACAAGGGTCAAAAAACTTGTGTAGAGCCAGAGCACGTTTTCGGGAATTTTCACAAAAGTCACGTGTAATTCCAAAATTTACCATGTTTTAACTGCAAATGATGGCACATTCGGAAGCTCTAAAAAAGGCTGCTTTTCGAATGGTAAATTAGGAAAGCTAAAACAAATAAAAATAATGTACTGAAAATCAGTTCAAAAGTTATTTTTTGGCTTATGCGCCAAAATCCAAAACTAATCAGCAATGGTGGTGGGCATCGGCCAAAACTGACTTTGTGACTTTATAAAAACAGTTGACTGTAGTCTGTTTTTTGTAAAAGTTAGATCTCATTGTTAGAAAGGACCTATTGCAGTCAACCCTCGATAGCCCAGCACACTAAGAAAGCAGGCTCTAAGTGCCGAATTATCGAGGTCTATTTCTCGATAAGTTACTCCCTCTTCTTGAGATCTGCCTTGGGGTGTCGACTTATCGATGGTGCTGGATTAACGACGGTTGACTGTATCGGAATTTTTGGTAGGAGCGTTGAAGCATTAGCCTTTTCTCACAGTCAATCATTTTTAATTTTCGAATTAAGAGCCAATTTCTGATTACTATTCCGCACTTAACTGTAGCATGTTGGTGAAATATTGGGACATATTGATATATCCTTCTTAAATAATTGGTTTATTAATCGCCTCAGTCACTCCTGTCCTACTTGGGGGTGGAGCTTGAATGGAGACGTGTGTCCCTACTGACTGAGAGCTTCTTACTTTTTGTCGCTTTCATGCTTAGTGTTGAATTCTTTTTTTTTTTCTTTTCCTGTCATTTTGTTATTTATTTGAGCGTTGATTTGTAAGAGGGGGGTGTTGGTTGTGAAGCACTAGGAGATGGGGTGAAGCTATAAAACGTATTGAAATAGGATATAGAACAAATCCTTAACATCTTTTGCCACATGACTGTGCTCCTACTAGTATTGCAAGTGCAGGCATTCACTTTTATCTATTGTTGTCTTGTCTTCTTTTTCCGATTGCCTCATATGCTGAAGATGTTTCAAGACCGTGAAGGTTTATTTTATTTTTAAGTATTATTGCATTATCTGGGTTTTAGTTGTAGACCAGAACGTGTTTTTTCAGAAATAAAAAAAATTTGTCTAAATACATTGAAAACCTGGACTCTGCTGGTTTATATTATTTAACGGCCCCCATTTTTCGAAAGAAGATCTGTTAAATCGAAGTTTGTCTATTTTTTCACGGCTTTTTAAAACGTGAAGAATGATTTCACTAGAGGTTCGAGCGTTTGATGGTCTAGTGTTAAAGCGTTATATTCATCGTTTTTCGATCTCTAAGGTTCAAATCCACTTGGCAAAACCACCTTTTCTTTTGTTTGTTTTTGACTCTTTTAGGGCTATTTTTTGACGAAAAACATTATTTTCGCATCAACAACTGTGTTTTGTTTAATGAAGCAACCATAATTAGCAAACTTTGAGTTTGATTTTATTTGATCAGTAGCAATTCTTTCATCCTCGGTAACCTGATGAATGACATCTGGAAATAAAGCTGTCTGTCTGCCCCAAGCTTTAATCCAAGTTCCCTAGAAATCTGCATGCTCTTTTATGGTTTTATTAAATGTGCATACAGCAGTGTTTTTTTTTTTTGCAAAAAATACACCTACAGCTAGCTACATTTACACCTGCATGGTAGACCTACTCCTACATCTAGATTTTGGTATAATGTCTGCCCAATCTAAATCATAAATGTAGATTCTAGGGCAGCCCCTCACAAGTTAGTATGTAAGTTAGTATCACAAGAATAAAAAAATTCTAAAAGCACCTCAAAAGGTAGACCACCATAAGGTAAACCCACCTCCCCTCCCCCCCAACAAAGTTGACTGTGTTTTAGGTACTGAGAAAAAGTCGGGTTGGAGAAAATTGGACCAGACAACATTTCAAACTCAAAAATTTAAACTTATGAAGGCAAGGCAGAAAGATGAATAAAGACTGCACTTTAGTTCTTATCCTTTTTTTCCGAAGTACATTTTCAACTCATTTTTTGTACTTTATTGAGCTATATATAAGGGAATGTACAAGCGTATAAGGATATGCGTCTAAAGTCTAAATATGCGCAGAGATGATGACGACTTGTCCCACTTAAAACTTTGTTGCGTTTTTTTTTTTGATGAGCACCACAATGTTTTCTCTGCATTGGTGTGAGCACCAGTCTCGGGATACACAAAATTATTGGAATGGTTAGGTGTGAAATTGGAGAGAGTTATATCGAGAGGCGACTGTATCTAATATTTACCCCATTTTGGACCTTTGTCGTGCCGAGGGCCAAGAGACTAGGCACTTCAAGTATTGTAAATTTCAGCCTAAATACCTCTTTCATCGTGTTTATCATATGTGCAAGGGAAATTAAAAGATTTATTCCTTCAAGCTAAAATATTTGTGGCCATTTACTTGTGTAGCCCCGAAAGCATGGGCTGTGGCTCATCCTCCTTGTCAGGCAGTCATGGAAGCAAGGGTCTGTCGCCATCCCCCTCTATACAAGTCTACTCTTGCGCTGCAGCGGACAAGGAATTGTGTAAGTCTTCCAACCAACTTCAGCATTTTCGCAAAAGAAAAAACCAGCAAAAGGGTCCCGATCAGCAAAAAAGTCCAGTTCCACTTCAACATTTCTCGCAGTCAAACAAGGGACTGAAGAAAACATCTAGAATCGAAAAAGTGGCAGATGCTTCTTCACCTGAGAAAAAAAAGTCCACTTCTCTGGAAGCAGAAAATGCTTTCGAAGAGGAGGAATTCTTGCTGGGAAATGCGAGAAGTGCATCCAGAGCATCGCTTACCACTGGTCAAAAGGAGCACAACAATGGGCTGTTGTCCCCCCGACATGCCACTCCTGAAATGAAACAAAGAAAGAGACGTAGTTCGCCTAGAATAGATGATCACAGGAATGCCAACAATTCGCCCTCACCTTCCCTTAGATCCCTGACTAATCCGAGGGGCACTCCAGATGTGGGCAGTCCCAATACGGGGGTTGGCAGAACTCTCACATATAACACTTCCAACACTTTCTCGTCGTTGAACAAGTTTAGGCAGAAAAGACCCAGATCTCCGCAATTGAGTAAGGCAGTGTGGATATAGTTGGTAGTGTTGACTAGTAGCTGTGTGGTTGTTAAAGTCGTGCTTGTTGTTGTTCTAAACTTGTAAAAAGGGATTTTTGGTGTAAGGGGCAAATGTATAAGGGTATAAGGTGTTCATATTATACCAAAGATGTTCGTTATTGTCTCTAATCGCAGGCAAGCTACAGCAACACCAAATAAAACATTGGTTAGAAGTGTAAGATAGGTGTTGTAAAATTATTGTGAGATGGTGAATAATATACGTCAGTGAACTTTTTTTAGCTGAACACAACATTTGCTCTTTTTTAGCCATTAAATCCGCAATCCTTATTCAAAAATGGTATCGAAGGTGTCTGGCCAGGTTGGAGGCACGGAGGAGGACCACCTGGAACATCTTCACAGCTCTGGAATATGCGGGCGAACAAGACCAGCTCAAGGTAAGTGCAGGGAGACAGTTTGAATGAACATGACGCCTAAATACTTGCAACTTTTCTGTCAACAAGCGCGAACTGTCTCCCTGGATGTGTATTGTCAGGAAATTACTAAATTCTTATCTCTAATCAGTTGTACAACTTTTTCAGCGAAATCTTGACGGCTCTAAGTGCAGAGCAGAATGACCTGCATCAGTTGCCTGGCAGTGACAGAGGTGTTCAGGTGTGCCAAGGTGAGTTGCACTTCATCCTACAGTCATAAAAATTTATTTTAACTTCTATACAGGAGTGAGATCTTATCAGCGATAGATTGGGCCAATGCAAATTGTGCCATGATTTTGCTTAATTTTACCACTGAGCTATAGAAATTTTAAAGAATATTTATCTTTTGCATGCTTCCGTCAGCAGTTTTATCGGCTCGTATCTTTTTGCTATTCACAACTCGTACTATACTGACGAGGCAAACTGCTTAGCTTTTGTAATGGTTACTTAATGAGCTTTTCGTCGGGTGCTTTTAAATTTATAGCCAACGACGCTTATTTTTGGGCCTCCGTTATCTTTGGAGCAATATCATGGCCCAATTTGAATTGGCTCACATTGAAATCCCCCTCAAATTACTCATTTATCCCCTCAAATTGCTTAAACTTGATTATCTCGGCTGTTTTACAACAAGTTTTCTAATTTTTTTGTTCAGTGTGTAGCCCTGGATCTGTTCTTTCTAATGCAGTATCAGTTGACTCAATGTTGTTGAAAGAAATTAGTGAAAAAGATCTTTTACGGGATAATCTTTTGCTACATTCAAATACCTTTTTCTTCTGCTTTTTTCAGCATCATTGAGTCAACTGATACTGTATTAGAAAGAGCAGATCCAGGGCTACACACTAAAAAAAAAATTAGAAAAACTTGTTGTAAAACAGTCGGGATAATCAAGTTTAAGCAATTGAGGGGGGAAACTATACACAGCCATTTGAATTGACGTAATTTGATATGGCCGAATCTATCACTTTAAAACGCCTTATCTGCTAGTCCAGTTCTACCATATTTTTATAGATGATGCAGAAAAGGAGCAAAAACTGTGGGAAGCAACCAACCCAGATCTTTTCAAGGTGCTTTTCACTCTTATAATTAGTGTTATTCTCAAACTTCAGGTTGAGAAATCGTACAAAGGTCCAGTCATAAGCCTTCCGCTGAGAAATTCTCATGTAGAGTTGATGATTGAGCACTTCAAACTGAACAAAGTGAATTTATGTACTTGTACGCCTTTTGGGGCTCTAGTCAACAAAAGACGGCTTTTTTTGCCTTGGTCACCTTTTTTTTTTTTGATAAATTTATTTTTGTATTTTTTGCATTTATATGCAGTCTACTCTCGTTATAAAAACCCGTTTTTGTCCACTAGCAACTGAAAAAGCAACTGATTCTTAATATAACACCTACCCTTAAATTTGGTATAAAAACGACTCGCTACAAATTATAACTCGCTACATCGACTCGCTACACAATCGCATGTAATTTGAATCATTAAAAAAGCGCGAAATTGCTTTTTAATTTGAATCAATGATTCAAATTGTCAGCACTGCTCCTGAGGACTGAATTAGCAGGATTAGATGTGAAAAAATGAAAAATTTTTGATTTTTTTTTGGTTTTCGTGGTTTTCTTTTAAGCTTTAGAGTGTATTTGTTCTATGTTCTCAACTATTTTATGTTTTGTCACATCGACTAACCTGCAAACATAAGAAATATAAATGAAATATTATAAAAAAGCAACGAGAGGGATTAAGGCAACAAGATGTCGCTCTTTTTCGACTAGAGCCCCTTTTTTTAATCTTTGCAAACTTATAATATTTGATAGCATTGCCAAAGTATTAGGGAATTAGTGCGGGTGGGCAGGGATTATCTTTGGTGACAAATTCCTCTAATTATGGAATGTGAGTAAGTATGGAGCCCTAAAAGGAAGAATAATCTTTTCATACATTATCATTGACGAATAAGGTAAAAAACATAAATAGAAATAGTCGAAAAAATGTTAGTTGCGTCACTAAGCTTTTTTTCTTCCACGTAAATAGTTTATTCGTCAAATGACACATTGTTGATAATCTCAAGAATGTTGTTTGAACGTTGTCTTTTTGCAAAATAGAAGACAAAGCCATGGGCATTTCCAATAAGGTCCGAAGCCAATGGAATCAATAACCAAGATATATCAGTAGGGTTAGATTGGTTAGAGGGTTGAATGTTATTAAAACAGCCATATAGAGTACTTTGTTTAATTGATTTAGCTACTGCCATAACCAAGACACTTGGTGGTCTAGGCAAATTTGTCTAAATGGATGGATGTCTGTCGAATTTGTGTCGAAAATTTTATCGGATGTCTTGACGATGAGAGAGCATGAAGATAAAATGGACGACAGCGAAACAATGGACATAGGAGAGGTGGAAGGCGAAGAGCCGGTGATCAACAGACAACAAGCTTAGTCGTTCTTGAATTTAGTTTGTCGATATGCGAAGAGGAAGTGCACTGATCCCACAATTCTCAGTCATAGCAATGCTTTGGATAATGCCTTTTACCAAGAGCGTTCTGGAAAGCAAGTGCGAAGAAACCAAGCTTTCTTTTATTTTTCTTGTTGATTAAGTTGTTATTTGTTCACAACACTTTTGTCTTCTTTTTATTAGAAAGTTTGATAATTGGCTTTTATTGGTCATTTATTGTCTTTTTATTGGTCTTAAAAGCACGAAAAGTTGGAGTGAACACTTCTAGAGGACTAAAAGGATTTGGCACTGCAAGACGGGTGTTAGCTTTCCTGCCGTAGTATTAATGCCTAAAATTTTCCCACAGCAGAAACAGGCTAGCAGTGGATTGCAAGTTTTTTTCATTCCTCACGCAATTTCTTCTACGGTCTTAACACTTCTAGTTGTTCAGATTGTAATACTACCATAGAGTTGAGCAAAGGGACTTTTTTTTTCAATCTCAGAGCGGCTATATCAATCAACATCTTTTTCCTCTAGATCATTCAGTTCAATAGCTCTCATGGTAAACTTACGAGTTGGGCAATGCGAGTTAGGACGGGAGCAAGTTGGGTGCAATGTGTGTTGTGTAAATGACTCCTATAGAGTCAAAAAATCATGAGCATCACAAACCACACTTTAATCGTCAACCTAATTTAGACTCTTCATCCCCAGTATCTGCTTCTTGTCTTCCATGGTATGTGTTAAGTTCTGATGTATTAAGCAACAGTTTTTCGGTTTTAGAGGCTCGGAAGCTGCTCAAGTCAATGCCTACTATTTTTTATTTATCGACTACTATCTCAGGTCAAGTGACTGTGTGCGGGGATTTGCACGGCAAGTTTGATGATCTTTGCATAATCTTACACAAAGTAGAGCTTTTTCTAATATTTTGACCAAGCTTATTTTCTATTTTTAGAATGGCTTCCCTTCTCTTGACAATCCATATGTTTTCAATGGTGACTTTGTGGATAGGTTAGCAATTTTCAGTTGGCACCAAAAACTGCTTCGAGAAAACTGTTCAAATGGTGTTGTAGGGGTGGACAGTCTATTGAAGTGCTCATTATACTCCTCACTTTGTTTATTCTCAACCCAACAGCTGTGTCTTTGAATCGTGGCAATCACGAAGATCATGTAACAAATTTTGGTAATCTTTGCTCAAAAAGACAGCTCCAATTTAGATCATGAATCTTAGATATGGCAAGCTTTCATTCAGTCTTTTTACAGTGGGAATTAACACATAGTCATACTCTTAAGGGTTTGTCAAAGAGTTGATGAGCAAGTACAAGGTGTTTCATTTTCGTCATTTTTTGATATTTCTATCTTGTATGTTTGCAGGATTCAGCCTCATCCATCATACGTCTAATGGAGGACATATTCTCTTGGTTACCGCTGGCGACGGTTGATTTAATATTTTTGCAGTCTCATGCATATTTTTAAGCAGTTGTTCAATTGTAGGTGATCGACAACGACATATTTGTGGCACATGGCGGCATTTCCGACAAAACTGATGTGGAAATACTCAAAAAGATACCTCGCAATAGGGTAAATTTGTTTACAGACCTAGTTTTTTTGGCTATTGTTGATGCTGGGGGTGCTTCTGATTAATTTATTTCAATGTTTGGTAATTTCGTTTAATTAAAAAATAAATAAAAATGCTCACCATACTCGAGAATGCGCAATGACTATGCACCAACCTAGTAAATTTTGCAATTGTCTTTTTGTAGTACCAGTCAATTCTGAGACCTCCCATTATGGACTTAAATGACGGAAGTGGGAAGAAATCAGTCAATGTTGATGAATGGCGCCAGATACTTGGTGAGCTTACTCTTGATTTGAGTGTATTCGTCTCTCTCCCAAATAATAAAAATCTGTTAATAAGGCAATTTTAGTAAAAAATCAAATGTTTAACCTTTTTTTTTTATCTAAGAGTCATATTTTCGACAGAATAGTGACATTTTGCCATTTTTGACTTGTCAAGAATAAACAAACAATAACAACAAACAAAGCATACATTATCCAAACTGGGCCCGTACCCAACGGATCAAAAATTTTAAAGATGCTGCAGGGAAAGCGATAGATTAGTCATGACCTCGAAATGGACTCGAAATGTACATGCTGTTTGGGCATCTTTTAAAAGTATTGTGGTTGTCCAAACGTGCCACCCAAAGATGCCAAAAACAGTCTCTATATTTCGAGCTTTTTCATGTTTTGCCTCGCCTACTCAATAGAATGGCTTTAAAAATAGAAAATGCCTGGGTAAAATGACTTTTTTGGAATGTAGCCCCTTCTAAAACTTTTTTGGGCACTACCGTTTTTTACAGGGAATTTTAAAGCTATGGATCACTAGAGAGGCAATGTCGACTGTATTTGGCTTTCTATTAACCACTTGTTGCAGATGTTCTGTGGAGTGATCCCAAACAGCAAGTGGGTTGCACTCCTAATGCCTTCAGAGGGGGCGGCTCTTATTTCGGCGCAGGTTTTTCATAGATTCTCTAAATTAGGCCTCTCAGTCCAACATTTCTAGATGTTACGAAAAAATTCCTGGACAAGTATGTTTTCTATTGTTTTCTCAAATGGGAAGCTGCGAAAAGTTTCGGTAAACGAAAATTTTTTTGCGTCTAAATTTCGTCGATAACTTTGTAGTGGGGGTATCTCTAAAATTTTTCACGATTGACTATAGTTTTTTGTACATCTATAGGAGAGGGTTTCAAGTACCCTGCAGACATGAATTTTATGGTTAATTTACCGTCCACCTGGTTTATCTACTTCCGGATGGTTTAGGTGAACTTCAGCTATTTTTCCTTAGAAAGTATATTATTCAAAAAACGCCTTTCTCTAATAAACGCCCCCCCCCATAGTTAAACAAAATCATGAGACGTATTCTTTACTAGAGTCAAAATTAGTAAGCCTGGTTATTTTCTTAAATAAAACACATTTTCTTTATTTTTTGTGGGTAGTTTGTTAGATACAGACTTCAAAGCCTAGGGAACAATAGGGATTGATACTGTAGCACAACTGGTCATGTTTCAGAAACGGTTTTCGGTTGCTTGTTCGATCGCACGAGTGCAAGTATGAGGGCTACGAATACATGCACGACAACATGACATTGACCATCTTTTCCGCCTCCAACTACTATGAGAGTGGCAGCAACAGAGGCGCCTATGTCAAGTTTCTAGGCAAAGACAAGGTGGCTCACTTTGTGCAATACATGGTTGGTTGTATTTTAAAAGTTGGAGAAAAGTTCATTTGCTATTTCCAGGCCAGCAAAGTGCACAAAAAGACTACTGTAAGAGAAAGGTTAATTTTCATAAAGAGAAACAAAAGATGTCCTCCTTACAATAAATACCAATAAAAAATACTTTCCGCTGTTTAGACTGAGCATCGTGGAGCAGTCGGCCATCAAAGGTAAATGCTGGTAATTTTCAATCAAACCCACATAAAAATTTCCCACCAGAGCTCCGTGAAAAGCTGCTCTCGTTCACCACCGAGCTGCAGAAGGAGTTCAGCAAGATAGACTCCATGGGCACGGGCATGTTCTTTTGCAAAAAATTTTAATTAAAGTGCTTGACATTTACAGGCAAAATTCCTGTGTCGATTTGGTGCCAAACAGTTGAGCGGGTAACTGACTTGAATGTGCCATGGCAAGTGCTTCTTTAATAAAACCAAAAATTTATTTGGTTCCAGTTGTAGGAGAGCATTAGCATATCGACTGGTCACTTTGACAGACAACAGTAAAATGGTTCTTTACCGCCACCATGTGCGAGTAGATGTGAGATGCCAGAATGAGAAAGTGAATGACAGAGAGGTAAGTGGTGTAAGTTGTGGTTGGCTGAGTCAATGCTTGTGTTTTAGGACAACAGTGGAGTGACAGAGGCCTTGTATCGTCACAAGAACACCCTGGAAACACTCTTCCGGTTCATGGACAAAGACAACTCAGGATTGGTTGGTCATTTTGGTGCAAGAAACTGGCCTCTTACTCGTTAAACAAATTTTCGACAGCTTTGGTTTTTGCAGAACTGTTTATTAATGGAGAAAAAGCTTAGACAATTTTTAAAAAGAACTAGTCGACTCTATTGGATTATGCCTTCCTCCCCCAATGAAACTGCTACAAAATACATGTACCATCCCCCTGACCTTTCAAACCTTCTTTTTTCCTACAGAGTGGGCCCCTCCTTAGAAAGTGGCTCCTTAATTATCCCTTCCCGTCCCTATGTAAAAATGGTGAAAAAATGCTTCTCAAATGGACAATGTACCTAG
This sequence comes from Subanguina moxae, assembly GCA_000981365.1. Classification (NCBI taxonomy): domain Eukaryota; kingdom Metazoa; phylum Nematoda; class Chromadorea; order Rhabditida; family Anguinidae; genus Subanguina; species Subanguina moxae. The sequence continues at coordinate 23,437 of BBSZ01005059.1, read as the reverse complement.
AAAACCAAGTACTTTTGGAGGAGAGGGTTATAATACGGTAGTACGGACTGGTCAATGAACTAGTAGCATTTGACATTGCCTAACATTTCCAGCTCGGAAAAGTGGCGGTAATGGGGACCCTTGAGTGGAAAAACTCTGCTGGTTTTGCACAAATTCTTACTTATAAATTTTACTAACGAGAGAGATCATTTTTTATATTTTGATAAATCAGTCTTAGCAGCCATTACTCAACCCTAATGTTTAGGTGTCAATGAAAGAGTTTCTGGATGCGTGTCAAGTAAATTAAAATAATAAAGTTTTAGTTGAAAATAATAGTTTAGGTGCTCGGTCAGTACACCAAAATCAACCTGAATCAGGGTCATATCGAGCAGATAGCAGAGTCTATAGACTTCAACAAAGATGGCTTTATTGACTTGAATGAATTACTGTAAGGTTTTTGGCTTACAGGGTGGAGCAAAAAAATATATATCTGAGAAATCAGCGATTCCAAACATTCCTTTTTCAAGAACATTCTAGCAATTAATAACTTCTCAAGATCATCCGAAAGTCAGTCAGGGAAGCAAGTCTTTAGGTTAAAAGCTTCACTGAAATTGATAGAGATAAACCGATTCAAAGCAGGCTTTCAAATATTCACTTTTTGTGGAAATTCAAAACGGGGCATGTGACACAAGAATTTTTGGTTTTGAGACGCTGTGACCCCAAAAATAGTGTTTGTTTATATTTATTGTTCAACTTCTGCAATTTAGGGAGGCCTTTCGACTGGTTGATCTTGGAAAATAGTGCATTGCTTGTGTTGTCCTCTTGTTTACATCAACAAATAAATTTATTCTGGTACTCTCGCTTGCTTACTTCACATTCTATGATGAAATCATGAAATTTAAGTCTGTTTTCTACTTTTTCCACTATATTATGCTATATCACTTTGAGAGATTGGACAGCAGCTCAATCACATCAGGAAATTAGCGGTATCTATGCAGTAGAAACAATCACCAATGTTGTTTTGCTCATTTCAAGGCAATTGACAAAGATGTGGAGGAAAAAGAAAAAAGGGGTGTGCTCAAAATTTGAGAAGAAATTAGAAATTTGGCGTGAGACAAACCAACGTGCTGCTTCATCTCTCATTGGCTTCTTTTGAAATCAGCGGCAAAAACTAAATTACTTTTGCCTATTAATCCTTGAGAAAAAAAAAATTACCTTCAATGCACACAAAACTAAAAACGGTAATAGTTGGGTAGCAAACTAACGTGAAAATTTGTTGTAACGAAAAAGTGGGTAGCCAAACCACTGAGCCATGCATGCTACTTTTAACGCACATAACACTGTTTGTTATATGAGATGTTATACGAGACAGCGTATAACAAAACTAAAGCAGAGTTCATGCTAGAAACATGGTAAGAAATTTGAGGGCTTTTTCATATAGCACGTTTATGACCAACCAAAAAACCGTGATTTCCTGGCTGATAAAGAAGGAAGCTGATCATTGGGTGTGTATCTAACGTCTGTAAATCATTTTCACGTCCTTCAACTTCCCATTTACAAAACGTCCTTCAACCCAACAAAAATGCCTTTTAAGTTGGCGCCATCAAGGAAGATATTTTTGGGGGAAAGAAAACATTAAAAAATAAATAAACAGTCAATGGGTCAACATGTGCACTAAACAAAATTCTCTTAATGCTTATGCTTTATTTTTTCATTTCAAGCAATTAAAGTGTATGTTTTAATGAAAGAAGCAGAAAGTCTTCCCATTTTGGTCCACAATACGAGTCTTTTAGTTTCAATCGGTTAATCTGTTTCAATTACTAGAAGGGCCTTTTCTAATAAACGGACTTCATCTAAGGGGTTTAAAAATAGACGGGGCAGGCCAGTGAGGTCTCAGTCTGGGGTTTTTTTTGCTATAGTGATGTCTAAGATCGCTGTTTCTTTGATAGAAATTGTCTGAAAATATTTTTTTCATAACAGATTTCTCTCGAGGCTTTAATCTTAGGATTAGAAGGCGTAGCTACGGCAATGCCGCATCGTCCAGAAAAGTCTATCGCCCATAATCGAAGTATCTTCTTTTCAGACGAAAAATCGTTCACTGTTGAAAAAGCGCACACATCGCAAAATGACACAAAAAGACAAAGGACAGGGATCAAAAACTAAAGCGCCACAAAAAATATATAATTTCAGTGGTCATACAAACATTGAAATGAAGCAAAAAATAGGATAAGAAAATATTTTGCTCCAACTCAATTAATGTTGTTACGTTCTGTTTTTTGATGTTTTGAATAAAATTGAACATGAAGAATCTCTAAAGTTCAATCAGAATTGTTAAGGATATCATATTCGATATAACGTTCACCAGCAGCCGGTCCCAGCGGTGAACGTTATATCGAGTTTTGACTGTATTGAGGAGTTATTCAATTTTCCATTTCAAACTTTTGGGACATGTGGTTGTCCAAACGTGCCACACGAAATATAAAGAGTTGTACTTTTGTTTGGCATACAGTCAAACCTGGATAAGCCGACATCCCTAAATTCAAAAAAATGTGTCAAAAAAATGTGTTTGTGGTATTGTGTTTTTGACCTATGTTTTGCTGGTGTCTTCTGGGCATTTTATATACCAAAACGTAGCCTAGAATCTAAGCTAAATTTTGATATACAAGATGCCCAGAAGACACCAGCAGAAATAGGTCAAAAGCACAATGCCACAAACACATTTTTTTGAATTTAGGGGTGTCGGTTTATCCAGGTTTAACTGTATTTATATTTACATAAAAGAGCGTAAAAAATACTGGGAAGTGCAAATGCAAGAAACTACTCTTTTATAGGATAGAAGGGTTTTTATTGCGAGGAGTCGCTTTTGTGGAAGGTCCAGTTAGGAAAAGAGAAGATTGTGAACATAGTTTTGCTGACTGGCACCTACCGCGTAAAGAAGTTCGGGTAGGAATGCTAGTTTGTGCTTCCAGAGCTTGTTCGCGGCTGATTTATGTCTGAGTGTGATTGTGTGCTCATCTCAATTCCATGCTCTCATCCCCTTCAAAAGATGCTTAAAACAGTCTCTATATTTCGAGCTTTTTCGAGTTTCGATGCCTCGACTACCTTTTTCCTCAATAACACATTGTCTCCAAAAATTTTTCATTTGCTGAGTGAAATGCAGCGTTCTTTGCTCACTACTTTTTTGTGTTTCTCTCTTCTATCGGATCCAGCAGCAGCAGCTTTAAACTGAGAAATAGAAGGATTGGAAGCAAAAAAACTGGCCTGTTGCCTAGTCAGAGAAGTTGCTGCCCTAGGTAGCAAGGGAGCTAGAGTATGGCGTGCTTCTACTGCTCTAGTGTCTTTGCATATATCACACTCACTTCTCTGCCTCTCCCACCCCTCTCTACATGCAAAAGGTTCGATTTTCTCCTTTTCAACCAAATTCTTTTACATTCTTTTTGAGAAAACCACTAACTCAAACACTGTCTATAATTTTTTTGAAAAGTATGTATTTGTTATCACTTTGTTCCATTTTTGAAGCTTCTTTGTTGCGGGAAATTGATAAAAATGGTCATATATTTATTAATATCGGTGATTCTGGCCTCGAACAATTGACGGCTTGAGGCTTTCAAATTAATATTTTGGGTTTTAGAACAAAAGAAAAATTTCTTGTAGGAATTCACTAATATTCTCTCGTAATGTCTTCCATTGGCTCAGCTTTGTGTCGACGTCCCTCTATGCTTTTGTATAAGGTTGGTTTTTTTTTCATTTTTGATGATTCATTCTTTTAGTAAGTATACTACTCTTAAGAAAGTCTCAGCTCTGTCCTCCTGCAATTATTCCAGCTCCGACTACTCTGTAAACCTTAAAGAAGTTTTGGCAAAAAAAATCCCAGAGCATAATAAGAAGGTAAGTTTTGAAAAAGACACTTAAATATATCACAGGTGAAGGAGAAGCATGATTGCTAAACTAACAATCTCATAGTAGTCCTAGATAACGAGGGAACGGATTTGAACTAGCGACTGCGCCAAGTGTTGTAACGAAAAAGTGGGTAGCCAAACCACTGAACCGTGCATGCTGCTTGCAACGCATAAACACTGTTTGTTATATCAGATGTTATACGAGACGTCATATAACAGAGATTTAATCCTGAATTCTCTAGCCAAAGACCGAGAGGATTCACGACATTTTATCCATATTCAGCCATACATTAACCAAACCAAGTAAATGTCCACTCAGTGTGAATCTTTTTTCTCACTTTCAGTTCCTTTTCTCTTGCTAATTGGAGTATTCTAAAGAAGGTTTGTACGGGGTAAAAGAGTGTCCTATAAGATATTTTCGCATTTTTTGTAACATCGCTCAAATGTCACTTCGGCATCTACAAATGGCTTTTTAGATAAAATACGATACATGTATTGCGAGAAAAAGGATTTGTTTTTAAAATTTATTGAATAATTTTTTTTTGTAAATCTCTTGGAAAAGCACAAAAGCTATGAAAAAACTGTAAAATAACTCTATAAGATCAATTTATAAAATAAAACATAAAATATATTTATTAATAAATGTTATTGAAAAGTGATGCCAAGCTTTGTTTGGAAACTTCTCACACCCGTTCCATTTACAGGTTGCCGAATTTCGAGCCAAACATAATGACACAGTTATCCAGAAAGTCACCATCGACATGGTTTTCTCTTAGTATCACACTGTTTTACTTATTCTCAGCATAACATCTTAGGTCTATGGTGGTATGCGTTCCATGAAGGGAATGGTGACTGAGACCTCGGTGCTGGATCCTGAAGAGGGAATTCGCTTCCGTGGATACACAATCCCTGAGTGTCAGGAGAAGCTCCCGAAGGTATAAACACTTAATTAACGTTCTAAAATCACAAATGTGTTAAATTGTGTAAATATTGGTTGAGATGAGTATGTGCACACACACATGTTTGTGTGGAAGCTAGCCTTTCAGAATTGTCGAAACTTTGAGCGGCCAGTTGGTCAGTTAAACACCTTGAATATGTATTTTTTCTAAAATGTTCGACAATTTGCCTGATATTTCAACTTAGTTTTTTGTGGAAAACAGAGTTCAGCACGACAATTAACCCACAAAAATGAAATAAATTTATTTTAGGCACAAAAAGGAGGCGAGCCATTGCCAGAAGCTATTTGGTAAATCATTTTTTTGATTAAATCTTTTTGATCCATGTTTTAATTGACTTTATTTAGGTGGTTGCTCACTACCGGAGATATCCCAGATCAAAAACAAGTTACTGCAATCAGCAAAGAGTGGGCTGCAAGGGCCGACTTGGTAAAATGTTCGGTCCTATTCCACGATGGGGGAGGGGGGCCTTTTTCCCTGGTCCCCTGCTGTTTTAGGCTTCCTTAACCATTCTAAAAGGATAAAAAAACTATTTCCCGCCTCTTTAGTCATAAAAAGTCAATTTTTATATTTTGCCTTGGGAGAGCAAGGTACACAAGCATATAACTCGTTCAGACTTCACGAACTACATTTTCAACTTCCCAAAAACCCACTTTTTATGACGGAAAAAGGCGGGAACTAGCTCTTTTAGCGTATTAGGAATTATTAGGAAGGGATAAAATAACAGGGAGACTAAGGCAAAAAACCCCCATTGTGGAAAAGGTTCAAAATAGTTCTGCTACGAAAATAGGAATAATTGTAGTGGATGGGGACCTCCCAAAATAACCTAACGTATAACCTCCATTAATCCTCCCCCTCTTTCGCCACGACGGTCGCTGGTCATCCATTTTTTACGGCTCAACCACCCGACAAGTGGGTACTGACACTATACTCAAAAATATAGTCCTGAATCTCAGCTACATTATTGAGTATGGTATCAGTACCCAATTGTCGGCTGGTTGAGTCGTAAAAAATGGTTGACCACCGACCTTCGTGATGAGAGAGGGGAGAGGATTAATAGAGGTTATACGGTAAATTATGTTTCTCATCGTCACTGAAATTAGTTTGCCAAAAAGTTAACTTTTTTCTTTGGTCAACCGCCGACCTCTCAATTCATGCTCAAGCTTAATAGAAATTTATCAAGGCGAAAAGTCAATTTTTTTGCCAAAAAATGTTTCTTCTGCCAATCTGTTTTAGTCTCTAAACCGTGTAATAATCACATTTCAGCGCTTTAAACGACAAAAAAACATAATTTTGAGCCATTTTGGGAAATTTTTATCTACTATAAGTTTACCCATAAAATATAAATAAACAAATGGGTTTCAGCCAGACCACGTGGTTTCCCTGCTGGACAACTTCCCCTCAGTGTTGCACCCAATGTCTCAGTTCGTTGCTGCAATTGCTGCTTTGCAGAGTGAGTCCAAGTTTGCACAGGCCTACTCCAAGGGTGTGCACAAGTCTACGTATTGGGAGTACACCTATGAAGACAGCATGAACTTGTTGGCCAAACTGCCCACGGTGGCTGCCATGATCTACCGGTAGGTCATGCCATTCAACCTTGCTAAAGGTTTTGCCTCGTGCAGTCGTTAATGAAACAGGCTAAACTCTTTTTTAGTGTTTCCTCAAAAACGTTAAAAATGATGTCAGATAACTGTTTCAATGGCCAAAACCCCCTTCTAATCCTACTGTTGGAAAAAAAATATTTTTTGATCAAGATTTACCTTGGCAACCCAACCCAAGGTAAACCAAATCAGAAGCATACCAGAATATCCAATATATAATGCTTTACCTTGCTTTCTTTACGGGCTTAAAAGAGCGGCACTTTAGTGTTTATTTTAGTGATATTCGATCGACTTCGAAAAAATGCATTTTTTCATGAACAGGTTTTTTTCTCCTGCCTTAAAATAGTCAAAAACCGTGTGGAACACTTGTTAAGCATGTAAGCATATATAAGGTCAAAAAAAAGTTTTGACCATTATGATGATGCGGAAAGAATAAGATAATACTTATGCTGCTTGCTGGATGATAAAAGATGGTGAAAATAATTATTACCAAGTCTTTACCATTCTTTTACTATCGGTTATTTGACTCTATGAGATTTGGCCATATGGGTGTTTATCAGGCCTGCAGCTGGGCTTTATTTTTTCAAACCACAAAAATTATGAAAAATACAAAAATAAATATTTTCAGCAATTTGTACCGAGAGGGCTCTTCCGTAGGGGTGATCGACTCCAACAAGGACTGGTCGGCAAACTTCTGCAGCATGTTGGGCTACGATAATCCAGTGTTCGTTGAGTTGATGCGCCTCTACTTGGTGATCCATAGTGACCATGAGGGAGGCAATGTGTCTGCACACACCTCTCATCTAGTGGGATCTGCTCTTTCTGACCCCTACTTGTCCTTTTCTGCGGCTTTGGCTGGACTTGCTGGTCCACTCCATGGATTGGCCAATCAGGTTGGAGCTTCTTTGTACTGATTTTCTGGCTAATGTTATTTGTTGTAGGAAGTGCTTGTTTTCCTCACCAAATTGATGGAAGAAGTTGGACCGAACTACACAGAGAAGGAGCTTCGCGATTGGATTTGGAACCATCTGAAGAGTGGACAGGTCAGACTATTTGTTGATTGCAATGATGACTTAAAATCTAATGTCTCGTTGTTTAGGTCGTTCCCGGATATGGACATGCTGTTCTCCGTAAGAATTTTTAGAAATATGCCTTTCATAACCCTCGTTGAAAATAATACAGGGTTATTCAAATATTTCAAGCCTTTTTTGATATTGATGTCTCTAAAAGGCAAAAAATCGTGAGGATTCTGAATTCGCCACTCGTTTTTCAAAAAGTCAGCATTATTGCCGTCAAAAAAAAACTCTCGATATAAGAGCACCTATTTTTCATAGAGGGTGATCGTTATGGAGAGGTTTGTCTTTTTTAAAAGAAGAAATTGCTGAGTTGTTGAAAAATGACTGGCAAATTCACAATCCTTGCCGATCTGCCTTAAAGACATCAATATCAAAATGGGCAAAAGATGTCGAAAATCGAGGTAAAAAAATGTTCGCACTCGGCGGTGAGTCCAACTGTTGGGGTAACGTTATATCGAGGGTCGACTGTAACCGTAATATAATTAATCGAAAAGTGATTGCCCTAACGACAACTGGAAACAACTTCATTGTCTTGTGATTAGTATTTTGATATTGTTTTGTTGAATTAAGACTTATGGAATTTGTTTTTAGTAAAAACTTTTTTTACCATTTTAGAAAGTTTCAATTGCCAAAAGGGGGTAGTTGTTACGGGCATTGCGAAGTTATAAACGCTGGGTAGTTTTTGGTATTAAGGAAGTTTCGGTGTTGAGAAAATTTTGGTTGATAAATTGGTTGCATCCAAAAAAAAAAAAGATATGCAAGCTACCCAAAATCAACAAATTTGTGATTGGTCGGACATTAGGGAGACCTTACAAAGGACTTTGTTATTTATTAATAGCAATTGATAATGCACATTTCAGGTAAAACTGATCCTCGATACACTTGTCAGCAAGAGGTTTGCTTAACTTTCCGCCTTTTTGTCTCGTTAAAAATATTGATTGAAATATTTTCTAGTTTGCCCTGAAGCACTTGCCCAAGGACGAGATGTTCAAGCTCGTCCAAACAGTTTTCAAGGTAGGAGACTGGAAAATATTATGCTTAATTCTCTTCCGACCACAAAATCAATTTTGAAGGTGACCCCCGGCGTTTTGTTGGAACAAGGAAAGGCAAAGAACCCCTGGCCAAATGTGGATGCCCACTCCGGAGTCCTTCTGCAGCACTTTGGATTGAAGGAAATGCAATACTACACAGTTCTTTTCGGTGTTTCTAGAGCTCTTGGTTGCCTCTCTCAAGTATGGCTGACTTTTTTTTTAATACCCAAACCATTTGCTTTTTAGCTGATTTGGGCCCGTGGAATGGGTCTGCCATTGGAAGTGGGCTTTGAAAATAACACAGATTTCAGAAGGATTTAATTCAAATGTTTTCAGCGCCCAAAATCACATAGCACGGAGGGTCTGATGAAGTTGGCAAGTGCAGCGGCTAAGCAATAAAAAAGTGCAAGGTTCACGATCAATATAGCTATTTTACTTTTCTGTTGATTTATTGTGCGGAACTTGTGGTGTGTTTGGGCATCGAAATAAATGCTGATATTATTTTACGCATAGGACAGTTTTAGAAGCTGATAGAGTTCTGGCAAATTTTAGCACAGTTTTTATCGAAATGGAATGAATGCAAAACTGTGATGTATCATCTTATGCACACTGATTTACTCACGAGAAATTATTGTAACTTACAATTAAATTTTCGACTTTACTGTATTATAAAAATGAAGCCCCTTGCGGGAGCTCGGGGGCTTGGAGTTGAGATGCGCAAACACCCATACCTGAGAGAAAAATCATTCGAGAAGCAGCTCTGGATGCATGAAAATAGCATGCAAGCCACAGCTTTTTATGTGATAGAGCCTAGTTGACAAATCTATGTTCAAGACCTTCTCTTTTTTGAGTGTGTCCCTCCTTAGAAAGTGGCCTCTTAATTATCTATTCCCTCCCTATACAGCCCTTAATCCCTTAAAAATGGTGAAATAATGCTTTTTAAATGCTCAATATACTTAGAAAACCAAGTACTTTTGGGGGAGGGGGTGTAATACAGTAGTACCAAATTTTCCTTTTTTATCGTGTATCGTGCTGAAATTTTGTTTATAAGTATTATAGAACACGGAATTCTGCACAGTGATGGTCAAATCCCATTCTAAAAAAATATTTTTTCTTTCCCCTTTGCTAAATTTCTAATTTCCGTTTCTCCTTCCCAAATTTTCGATCGAAAGTTATACGTCCTTGGTATTTACACGTCAGTTAGCTACCATGTCACTGTGTCCTTTCCACTAACTAGATCGTTTGAAGGAAGACTATTGTTCCTTTGAGTACGTGGACTGATTGTAGCTGACATATGTAAACAAACGTATGCTTGAGATAAGTCTGAGATTACCTTAATGACCTGGCTACGATGAATAGGGCCTGACTCTGGGTTTCGCCAAAATAAGATCTCAGATTTGATTCTTTTGATAAAAAAGTAGCTCTGAAAAATTTTGCCTACATCAATTCTACTCTATACTAAAAAGATTAGAGCCGATGTTTAACGAAAACAAACAGATATAACGCTTAGATCTATTTAATCTACATCCTCATTGTAGACCGATTTTCACATGCGTCATCAAATTTAATACGTTGTATTCTGGCCACGAAACAATATGTAACTCCGACACCCCAAACAATTCCCCGATGACAAGACACAAGAGGCAGAACACTCAACAATCAGAACAATTTTATTTTGGAACCAGCTACAACAACAAACATAATATATTCTCTTGACGATAACAATTTAACGACTTTGTCATCCTAATTGAACTTGCCGATGAGATCACTCTCCTAGAGTAAAATTAAATAATTTGTTTTGGACGGATTTAGGTACTTACCCTGAAGATGTGAAACTCTTTCTCGTCAATAATGACTTTCGAACCGCCGTACTCCTGCAGAAAATAAAATTTACTTATCATCGTTCGACTACAATATGTACCGGCAACAGGACGCGATCACCCGGCTTGACCTGAGCTGGAATTGTCTTTCCCTCTTCAGTGCAACGACCAGGACCAACAGCAACCACAGTTCCTTCAAGAACTTTGCCCTGTGCCTTTTCCGGAATCCTGAAATAATTGCACAGTAATTGCAAGTTAGCTTAGCTCCCATACATTATTCCACCCTTAGTCTTCAATTCAGGGGCAAGACGCTCCACAACGACTCGATCGAAGAAGGGACGGAAGCTCTTAAATGCATCAGCAGCCTAAAGTTTCAAAATAAAAATTAAATGGTGTAAAAAGAGGTAGTTTAAACATTTAAAACTTACGCTTTTTCTGATAATGGAGGTAAACACCATACTGAAAGCCGGCACACAGGATAATTATAAGGACGCAAAAATCGCAAAACTGAATTTTTACAAAAAATATTAACTAATTTATGACAGCAAAGCAAGTGAGAAAAGTAATCGAAAAACATTATGCCTTTGACCAATAATTCTGAATTTAATCTAGCAACACTAGGAGCATCATCCAAAAAAACTTATGAGAGTCTAATAATTTTAGTCTAATTGGACAAATAAAACGGACGGTAAGGCCGAAAATAAATTATTAAAAGACCTTGCTAAACCAAGGGTCAATCTCTCCGACCAACACCAATTTCAATTATTCTAAGGCATTTTTACATTCACATATCAGTTTTGATGTAAAAAAGCCTTACAAAAAAAACAAAAATCGATCCTAATTGGAGAGATTGGCCACAGAGTTCAACTCTAAAAAAAATAGCCGTACGATACCAAAGTGTTTAGACAAAATACGGCAGAAAGTTATAGAGCTAAAGTTTTTCGAAGAAATAAGAGCGGGAAAGTGAAAGACAATACTTTCCTTTCTCGAACGTTCTCCATTTATCTGCTTGTTGGCGCACAGTGGGGAATTTTGTTTCGCGGGTTTTTTCTACGTTTTTGATTTGCGGGCAAGCTGCGCGTTTGAAATATTTCCAGTCAGTTTCTCGAATTTTCCAAAATCATTTGGTCGAGTGCAAGTTTTGAAATGCTTGTCTGTCTTTTTTAATGACCACTGATTTGTTCGTAAACTTGTTTCTTCTTTTTTGTTGCATAACTGTCCAACAAGGATGAAGTTCGTAGGCATGTTTTTTGCAAATATATTTGTGTATTTGTGTATATTGTCTTCCATTAACTGCTTGGATCGTTTTTAACGTTTTTGTCTGACTACTTGGTCAACTTCTAAGTAGCTAGTGTCTTTTTCGCTGAAATGTGTCTTTAGAAAAATATTCTTCTCATGCTTTGTATTTCACTTGCTCTTTTGTCTTCATTTTGCCGTTCTAGTACAATGGATCACCCTTTACGCATTACATACAGAGATTTATTTTCAGATAAAAATGCTTAGCCGTCTTGCTTTGAAGAGTTCTCTTCGCAAATCGCTTTTTGTTCGAAGCTATGCCAAGGACCTTAAGTTTGGCGCTGAAGGTCGCAAGGCTATGTTGATTGGAATCGATCTCCTGGCTGATGCTGTAGCTGTCACCATGGGTCCCAAGGTATTGCAACACTATTCTTATAATGGTATGCGCAAAGGTTCATCTTTAATTTTAGGGTAGAAACGTAATTATCGAACAGTCTTGGGGAAGTCCGAAAATTACCAAGGATGGTGTGACGGTGGCTAAATCTGTGGATTTCAAGGACAAGTATCAAAATTTGGGTGCTAAGCTAGTTCAGGTTTGTTTTAGACATATTGTTTTACGATCTTGGCAAGGTTTTTTTAACGATTGTAGGATGTTGCCAACAAGACCAATGAAGAGGCAGGTGATGGAACAACTTGTGCTACAGTTCTTGCTCGCGCCATTGCCAAGGAAGGGTTCGACAATATCAGGTTAATCTTAGATTGAACACACATCATAGTGTGCATCTCCGTTAAATTCCTTTTTTTAGCAAGGGAGCTAACCCAGTTGAAGTTAGGAAGGGAGTCATGAAGGCTGTGGAAATTCTCGTCAAAGAATTGAAGGACATGAGCAAGCAGGTTACTACTCCAGAAGAGATCGCTCAAGTTGCTACCATTTCTGCCAACGGAGATAAGACTATTGGAGCTCTTATATCCAGTGCTATGAAGAAGGTTTAATCCACTCTGCAGGAAAATGGTGTGCTATGTCTGTTTCTTTTTTAGGTCGGCAATAAGGGCGTCATTACAGTTAAGGACGGGAAAACACTGCAGGATGAACTTGAACTTATTGAAGGGCTTAAGTTTGATCGTGGCTACATCTCTCCGTACTTCATTAATTCGGCCAAGGGAGCTAAAGTGGAATTTGAGAAGTGTTTGCTGCTCTTGTCCGAAAAGAAAATCAGTCAAATTCAGGTATGGTCTTTTCTTAATACCTTTGTTCAAAAGGGTATTATTTAGGACATCGTTCCTGCTCTGGAATTGGCTAACAAGTGAATTTCATCTTAATTGTTAGCAGTAGCAAGCGTTCTTTTTTATTCAGGTATCGAAAGCCGTTGGTGATTATTGCCGAAGATGTAGACGGAGAAGCTCTCACTACTCTTGTTCTTAATCGCTTGAAGGTGAACTTTTCTTTTTGATTATGATAAAAATTTAACTGCCGCTGGCTTTAGGTTGGTCTTCAAGTCGCCGCTGTCAAGGCTCCTGGATTTGGTGACAACCGGAAGAATACTCTGAAGGATATCGCTATTGCGACTGGCGCGACTGTTTTTGGTGAAGAAGCCAACCTCGTTAAGATCGAGGACGTGCAGGCTCAAGATTTTGGTGAGGCTGACGAGGTGACGATTACGAAGGATGACACTTTGATACTCCGCGGGAAGGGTGCTCCAGATGAAGTGGAGAAACGTATTGGTCAGCTTACTGAAGAGATCGAGTCCTCAACTTCTGATTACGAAAAGGTGCGTTTCACTTTTTCTTTGACCTGGTCGTTAATTTTTTGTTTGTAGGAGAAACTCAATGAGCGTCTTGCCAAGTTGTCGAAAGGTGTAGCCGTTTTGAAGATTGGTGGAGCAAGCGAGGTCGAAGGTAAAATTTGGATGTAGTTTTTCCCATCATTTGTTATTTAAAACCTTCAGTTAACGAGAAGAAGGACAGAGTTACGGACGCCCTGTGCGCCACCCGTGCTGCTGTTGAAGAAGGAATTGTCCCCGGGGGTGGCGTTGCCCTTTTGCGTGTTTTGTGCAAGCTTGAGAATTTGAAAGCTGAAAACGATGATCAGCAGCAGGGTTTCTATTTATCCTTTAGTGCCTGTAAACATTGTTACTTTAGGTATTAAAATTGTGCAAAAAGCAGCACGCCAACCAATCTCCACCATCATTTCCAATGCCGGGCTTGAACCTTCTGCCATCGTCGAAAAGGTGATCTCAAACAAGGACGTCAATTTCGGCTACGACGCCATGAATGATGTAATCTTTTTCATAAGTTTGCTATCTGATTATACGGTTTTTAAACCTGGGGTCAATTCAGGTGTGAATCCTTTTAATGATGGGGGTTCAGGGCTTGATCATTTTTTGATAAGGATTGTTAGAATGCACTTTTACTTAATAAAAGACAAAATTGACCTAGAGATTGACCATCGATTTTCTAAAATTTTATAAATTTCAGTGCTACGTTAATTTGATTGACGCTGGTATCATTGATCCCACGAAGGTGGTTCGCACTGCTCTCCAGGACGCTGCTGGCGTCGCATCTTTGCTGGCTACAACTGAGTGTGTCGTCACTGAAATTCCGAAAGAGGATCCTGCTCCCGCTGGTGGAATGGGTGGAATGGGTGGTATGGGTGGTATGGGTGGTATGTACTAGGCATCTCTTGGAGTGCCTCTGTTATTGCTTTTTTGTTTGTTTCCTTGTTCCTTTGTCTTCATGTAGGTTAAAGTTCTATTTCGCTCAGTTATTGTTTGTCCTCAATAAAGCGTCACTTTAACTTTTTTTGTGTTTTTTTGTAATAGGTCAGGCGGAAATCCTTGCGTGCTGTTTTAGGCAAGTAAGGTGAGGGAGAAGCATGCCGAGATTCATGTGTCTTAAATAAAAATTAGCATGAGAATGAGGAAAGGACAGTCTTCAAATGTTACCGTATTGCTCTTGTTTTAATGAGGAACATATGGCTTTGCAAGCCGTCTCTTCTATTGGTTAAATAAGATATCACACATTGTGCTTATTAATGTGCTTATTAATAAGCGCATAATAATATGATTGAAAAAAGCAAAGTAAAAAGAAAAAGATAAAAAAAGAATGAAGTCAAGAATGAACACTAGTACTAACCGGGGGTGCAAAAGTTTGTGGACAAACCTCAAAAAAATGTGTTTGTGGCATTGTGTTTTTGGCCTATGTTCTGCTAGTGTCTTCTGGGCATGTTATGTACCAGAATGTGGCCTAGATTATAAGCTATGGGAGATAAATCTGAGACGCTTCTGATTACGAAGTGTTTTGTTATTCTTACACGCAAACAACTAAACAATGTCCATAAACAAGGTCTACGTAAGAATCTCCGGAGGTTCTTGGAAGTGGTCAAATGACGGTTTTCCATAGCAATATTCGGCTCGATGAAGGAAAGCAGCAACCATCTTTCGAACCACCTGCCCGAAAAACATTTGACTTAGTTGAGCATGCAAGGCAGATTTGAATTCGAATTCCAATGAGTAATGAAGCGTACATGAAGGCTGAGGATAGCCTACAATAAAAAATATGTACCAGCAATCAACTTAATTAAAAGCTACGAAAGAATTACTATATGACGATGGGCCAAACCTCCATGTAGTATCTGGTCAAAAATATGAATTTATTTCATAGCAGTTCTTTCAAAAATCCTTAACCTTACCTAGTATGTGAAATAGTCGTCCATCAGTGCATATGGACTAAAATCAGATCTTTAAATAAAAGAAGGGAATAAATCTGACAAAAAAAGCTGACACGGACGACATTTGGATATAGTGAAGTGACCTAAAAATAGCGACCGTTAAGAGTCTTCATTATAAAATAAGATACATAACCTTCGACATGTAATGTTCGTTAAGAGGAGGAAATCCAATCCACAGCTCAGCTTCAAGAGTTCTTTCACTGATTTTTCGTACCTCTAAAATATAAAGGGGTTTTCAGAAAAAGAAACTTGCTTGAAAAAGTATACCTGCCCCTTTGCACCATGGCACAAATGCTGGATAGGCAGCGACCGTAAAAACCACCTAATTCTGGATAATTTTACAGCGAAGAAGTGAAAAAGAAAACCAACATCAAACATTTGCTCGGCTGAGAATCTGAAAAGTCAATTCTTTTATTTATCAGCAAAAGTGTAAAACTCTTACCCTATTACCCGTTTTTCAGCGTAAGACATGACCTATAAATTAAATAAAGATTTACGAAGTCCACTATAAGCTAAAAAAAAAACCTACTCGATTGACTCGCCTTGACGAGCCCCATAGAGACCGACTAGTAAAAACTTTGGCCATTAGTTATTCCGGTCCTAAACTAACTAGTAGCCACGGATGAAAAAAGACGTTATTAAATCTACATACAGGGCGGCCCCAGAATTTATGACACTTTTAAACAGCCATAACTTTTTTTGTAGACCGAATTCCGAAATTCTGCAAACGCAGATCGACTCAGTTTGAGCTCCCGTTTTGTTTGCTATATCACAATGGGGAAAAAATTCTCCCACCAAATTTTGAACATTCACTCTGGTCTCCTCTGTTATCCGAAAATCTTTAAATTACATTCTGTCTTTCTTTTATTCAAAAGAGTTCAACAAAACACGAGATCAACGATAACAGTAATAACATAGGGTAGCAGCTCTAATTTCTAAACTTCTGCAGCTCAATATGGTGGTGCAATTTTTCTCCGAGAATTGGTAGTCTCCTTTTTTTGCGAAAGCTATTTTCTTCGTAGTAACTATTCATCGTACTTATGTTTGTTTTATTTTTTTGATGCAAAAATTACTTTGCCCGTAGACAATGAGAGTGATGTGGAGTTATTTGATCCAGGTGATTTGTCCATGAAATGCAAGCCCTGTAATGGTTTGTTCTTTAAATGAGAGTATATGAAAGGAAAGCATGAAGTTTGGATCAATGAGAGCAGAGAGCCAAGATAAAAGCACATGCAATTTTTTTACAAGATCCGAGGGCGAATTTACAATACCGTAAATTTGGCCGCACAGCCGGAGACCCATGCGAAACCGAGTTATGCTCCGATGTTTTTTTTTATTGATTCAAGAGAGACGATTGATTTGAGGCTGTAGCGACCGGTCAATGAGAAATATAAGCAAGAGATCATGGAAATTATAGACCAGGTTTTATATACGGTGAGTCCATATTACCACGCGTTTAAGAAAGGAATTGAATATGACGAGAATGAGAGAGTGAATCATGAGAAAAGTAAGCCCCGTGCAATTAGTTTTCAATGTAATTGCTGATCTAGACAAGAGAAGGTACAATATCCCAAGATCTGATGAGATAGCTGCTGTATTTATTTTGAAAGATGGAGAGCAAGTACCACCGCATGAATGAATTGCAAATTGTTTGTGTCATGTTTTTCATTGAATTGTTTGTTGTGGGCACTTTTGCTAATACCCGTCGGAATGGCGCCACATAAAATGCAGCACAAGAAGGAATATGGGACGGCTCGAGAATTGTTCCTTAGCTATGTTTCGGACTAGGTCTGGAGAAAGAAATTTGGAGGACCAGATGTTATGCATCACTTATAGACACATGTTTCTGAATTGTACAAATGTGGAAATGATGTTTAGAAAAGAATAAAACCTTAAAAAGGCAAAAAATTTCTATTTGGTAAGGGGGGAGGACAACAGCAAAAGTGCCTTGTTGTGTTTGAACACAACAAAAGAACTCACGCTGCTTAATTGAGCATTAATCAGCGTGGCGGCGAGCGGGGGGCCCGCTGCAGGCGAATCCAACGCAAGCTAGTTTTATAATAATTTTGCCTTGGTCCTCCAAGTTAAGTCAAGTCTTAATAGTTTTTTTTTTCTCAGAATGACTCCGAAACAGCTCCTAAAATCATTTTTAGTTTTTGTCGCTTTTTTTGTGAATATACTTGGTTCCGTGGTATCGTGAGTACTTGAATGCTGAGCCCAAGAAAAAATACATAAATACAAAAAACATAAACTATCACAAAAAAGCAAAATGGGTACCACTGTATTATACACCCCCCCCTCCCAATCTTTTAATTGAGAGATGAATCCGAGCAAGATTTTGGAGAAATAAATGCATTTCAGGCCTTTATTGCCATAGTCCAGCGAGAAAAACATGGTAAAAGGCAAACAAGTGCGAAAAAATTGCAGAAATGGGTTGCGGGAAAAACTGCCTTAACCGTTAATAACCTGCCCAAAATGACTCGCTTTACCCTTTTTAGGGCACTAAAATAGGTAAGGGCGGATGATACACGTATTCAGTGGCAGTTAAATTTTGAGGGGCGGGGTTTTAATACAGTAGAGTGGAAAAATACATATAAAAAAGATAATGTGACAATCGCACAAGCCAAAATAAAGATTTAAAAAATTATTTCACATTCTCTTCGACGCTTTTTCGCGCTTTTTTGAATGTTTTTTACACAGGACTCATGGCAAGTACATCAGCAATATTTGTTTCTTTCTTCGCCCATGCGAGGCATTCAACTCTTTTGTTCTAAGGGATGCTAGAAAAAAAAATCCAAACAAAGTTTAAGCTAATTTTTAACAACCAGTTGTTTTATAAGCACAATCTAAGCTTACACTTCTGGCACTATTCTTTCTCTTTCAAATGGTATATAAAGCATGGTTGGAACTCATATAGAAAGGTCCGACATGGCTTAAAAACAATTTCTTCGAAAAATGACCAAAAGCGGAAAAATTTGCGGGTTACTGGAGCAGGAGGAAGCTGGATCGACCGAAATTTGTTCTTTTTTTGATTTTTTTGTCTTGAAAAGTATGTGTACCTTGTAATAGAGCATAAAACTTGAATTAAACAGCGGTGAGCGAAAGAAAGTTGCAAAAATTGAGTTTCCTTTTTTCCAAACAAAGAAGCCGGAGAAACAAAAAGACGGAGAAGCCTATAACATTGAAAATTGCATGTTTAAAGTTTTTTTTTCAACTATTGCTTTCGTTAATTAGATTGACTTTGTTTCAGCCGTATAAAGGAAAACCTAGGGGTCAATATCAACTAGCTGGAGAGCTCTACTGGTTTTCGCTTTTACGGATCACATTCTCGGATTCGCTGTTCCTCTTTTCCGATTTAGTTTCAAAGAAAGCTAGTCTTTTTTATTCGCCAATTATTTATTGAAGACTGCACCAGCAAGTAAGTTGAAGTCATTCCTCATCTTTTTGAACAAAAAGAATATCTTCGCTGATTTAAGTGAAATCTTTTCCCCTGTTTTTACGGAATCTATATCTTTCTAAGCAAACCTACTTGTCACTTATTTTTTTCATCCGTTATCAATGTTCACTTTCCTAAAAGTAGTTTGTGCAGCCTTTTTACTCTGAGTAAACTTAATTTTTCCCGTTCCAACCAGCTTTTCGATCGCAAATCAGTTGTTTTGAGATCACACATTCAGGTTGCTTAAAGCAAATCCAGTTGTTTCTATAATCCATTTATAAAATTTTCTTCCTCTTCTCGTTAAGTTTAATTAAAAACACTTATTTTTTAAAATAAACCCTGGGATTTTTTATTAGGTAACAACTGGACAAGGTTGGGTTTTTTTCACTGTGAGTAGGCTAGTTTTTTAGATTAAGGAGTCACCGGCAACAACAATTGTAGTGAGCAGAAAGGAGGGATGTCAAGAAGTTGGCGGTTTAGCAGCCACCCAGTCAACCAGTGGCGATTGTGAGGTATTTTAAAAGGGGAGGAAGACGTCAAAAGTTTGTGATAGAACTAGGTCAGTTCTACCTTCTTCGCTTTGTCTGTCTCCCATGCATCTGAGCATCACCTATTCCTTCCCTTGCTGCGCTCCCGCCATTGCGACATCATGCACTGCTTGCTGGTTGGCAGCTCAATATCTCAAGCTTTCGATTGAGAAGAGTGGTATTCATTTCACATATTTGACGCCATGTCTATTATGGGAGAAGACAATTTAGTTAATAGCAGACAGATGAATAGGTTTTTATGCTTTCTCGATTCTTTATAATTGTTTTCTGTATATTTGTTGTGTGATTTTCACAGAAACTCTTGATTTTCTATAGGCATTTTCAGTGTTTCTTGGTATGGCCTTTAAAATTAAAATACCGTATTTACTCTAATAAGCGGGCACCCCCAAATTCAAAAAAGTGTGTTTGTGGCATTGTGTTTTTGACCTATGTTCTGCTGGTGTCTTCTGGGCATCTTGTATATCAAAATTTAGATTACATTATAGGCTACGTTTTGGTATATAACATGCCCAGGAGACACCAGCAAAACATAGGTCAAAAATACAATGCCACAAACACATTTTTTTGAGTTTAGGGGTGTCGGCTTATGAGAATAAATGCGGTATCTATAGAGCAGACTAAATTTTTGTTGCTTGTGAATACTACTTTGTCATTTGTATGCTTTTATAGAGTTTTTTTTTATGGAAATTGTGTTTTGCTGCGCAACCTTTGCTTTCTTTTACAATTAATCGTAAAATTGTGCAAAAGCTTCTGCATTACAATTTGGAGGGTGTATTATGTTTTGACAACTTTTGAATTTTGCAAGTTATAATTTTTTTTAATTTGTTGACTAACTGTATAGCTTGTGTGCTAAAAGAAAATCTGCCAATATTTGCTTATTAATTTTATTTTATATTTCACGATTGTTTAGAAAAACTAAATGGCATATGTTTTAGTTAAAAGACACTTTATATTGTAAGGTTATGCAACATCTACACCCAAAAACTTTTTTAATTTTTTGTCCTTAAAATACCATTGCTGTTATGGAGAATAGGAATTATTTAAATTTGAAGGTGTGTAAGACACTTCTCTTTCGTATAACATATTTTTGTCACCTTTAAAAATTATAAGAAGCGTTAATAAAAACTATATTGAAAAGGGAAGTTTCCTTCGCGCATTCAAATTTCCATTCTATTCAACAAGTGTGGTCCTTTAATTTTGTGTGGTCCCTTTGAATTTTATTTTCATCATATTTTACGACATTTTTTGCATGACATTCCCGCCCAATCTATGATAGTCCAGCACATAGAAGAGAAATACCAAACAAGATGTTGTAATCAAGAAAATATTAAATCAGTCAAGCTTCTACATAGTAGCCCTCAACATGAGGGCTACTATATGAGGCTACTACTACTGTATGTAGACTTTTTGCTGTAAATCAACCAATTAACCCTTTGCTAGCTCAAAAATCTCTTTTTTATTGACCCTGCAAAGGTATTGCTATCTGTGCATACCGCCGTCCTTTCCAGTTCAACACTTCAAATGACTTTTCTAATCTCTTCTAAAAAAAACTCCTATTCCACGAAAAAAAAAACTTTCGATTTCTCCGTTTTAATGCTTTTTTGTAAAGAAAGGGTTGTCAATCAGAAGGAGAGAAATCTAAACTCTACTTTTTTTAACCCATTCATTCCTTTTCCGGTTTAAGAGGGGCAACAGCTATTGGTGGCGACCCCATCATTCATAGGGAGATGTCTTATCCACATTTAGAATCATTAAAAACGAGAGGGGGTGAATGGATGGATCTACCCCACTCTGATTAAGTAGATGAAGTCCTGGATACCCCATTAAAAGTTCTTATGCCAATACAAAGGCTTAGTTTCACTTGTACAATTACTAGTTGAACCAGCACCTTCCCCATTTTTGGTTTTACTACTCAAAAAATATAGCCTTGAGAACCCCACCAGATAGCTACTGAGCCCAGCCTGGATATCTATCAAATTCGACCAACATAGCTTGTAAGCACCACATAGATGGCCACTAAACCATGCGTGCATAGCTTCTCAAGCTCTCCTAAATTACCTATTGATCTGCACTTAATATCGCGTAAAACCTTCTCCAAACAGCTTTCTAAACTTAGATTTTGAATTTCAGTGAGTGCTTAGGGCATATTCATGATTTCTACTTTATCTTTAGCATTTACCTTTCAGCTTTGGCGAAAATAACGAAATTCGGATCTGTGAAACTGTGTTTGGCAGTAAAAAACACCGTATACAGCTTAATTTGCTTAGGTTGCTGTTATATTCAGCCATTATATTAAACTTAAAACTGATGCTCCAGCCTTATCACTTAATATTTTCTTGTTATGAAGGAAAACCATAGATTTTGTCATTGACTTCACTTTGTTACGCCACAAAAATTTACATGTACTCATTTACAGTAATCACTTTTTTAAAGCATTTTTTCATTCTGAGGCACCCCAGTAGGTAAAAAGACCTCAGGAATCCAAATCTAAAAACAGAATTTCAAGAAAAGGCTTGTTTGCTGAGATATGATCATAGCCAGCCGCAAACTTAGTTTTTATCCTTTTTTCTCCTAGTTTTGATCATATCTCAGCAAGCAAGCCTTTTTTTGAAATTCTGTTTTCAGATTTGGATTCCTGAGGTTTTTTTTGCCTACCAAGGTGCTTCAGAATAATAAAATTCTTTCAAAACTGAGCACTGTAATTGAGTACATGTAAATTTTCGCTTAAATTATGGTGTACAGCCAATTAAGAATTGTAGAGGTCTGAAAACCACAAACCAAAGTTTTGGTACAATTAAAATTTTGTGGGCCGAATAAAGTACCGTTTTTTTTAACTGATATTATTGTAAAAAATAACAATGAAGCTGGTAAAAGTTAGGTATCTTTAGAAAGAAAAAATCGAAACACTGGTCGAAAAATTTACTTTTCCAGCTATTGTCTACATGATTAGACAGAAAGTTGTTGATTTTCGATTCATTTCAACCAACAAAAAAGATAACTAGTGAGCGACAGTTCAGCACCTTTGCATGAGTTATTCGACGGTATAGAAGAGAGAAAAGGGGAAGGGATGACGAGAAAGTATTTCTCAGGAAGAGAAGTGCCGATCCCTTAAATTTGTTTGTGGTAATCCATGCGATTAGTTGTGTGTTATGCATCCTTCCTGCCATCTCTTTGTCTCTTGAGCAGAAGAGCTTATGTATTTAAGCAGGAGTTCGCTTACATTTCTCCCTTCCTAGCTCAACGACACCTTTTAAGTTTTTCTTCTTTTTTTTACCTGCAGGATTATTAAACGCATGTTAAAAAAAAGTAGAAGAGAAGTATTCCGTGGATAGACAACAAACTGAGTTTGTATTAAAGTTGCTGCTAGCACTGTTTATTATTCTCTCAAATCCATTCTTATTGCAGCACATCAGCAAATTTTTCATTGCTGGATGTGTGTGTGTGT